>JAOTQR010088717.1:0-34074 GCA_025774065.1 Solanum ossicruentum
AAACAGAGGAAACTCTGCCGAATTTTCTGTAAGATTGATAAGTAGTAAATGTGTTTTAGGATTTGGATTAGTGTCTATTCGGCAATAGTCACGGCCCCGGGGTCGGGTCGTGACATCCTCCCCCACCGACACCAAACCGAAACATCAAATTAGTTTTGTTTGGTTTGATTTTTCGATACTTATGCCCTCCCCAATAAAAAAAGAAAAAAAATTTTTTTACCCCTCTCCCACCCCGACATCGAAATGAAAAACCGAATTAGTTTGATTTGGTTCAATTTTTTTATTTTTTGGTATTTATGTCGGTCCCAATAAAAATAAAAAAAAAGTTAATTCCCCCACCCAGCCATCCACCCACCCCGACACCGAACCAAAAAAATTGAATTAGCTTGGTTTGGTTTGATTTTTTGATTTTTCAGTATTTATGCCCACCCCAATAAAAAATATTTTAAAAAGTTAAAATTTTTTGCCTCCTCCCATTGACACCGAACTGAAAAATCGAATTAGTTTTGTTTGATTCGATTTTTTAATTTTTAGGTATTCAGGCCCTCACCAATAAAAAATTAAAAGAAAAAAAATCTTTCCCCCCCTCTCCCCATCCACACCTATTCAAAAAATCAAATTGGTTTGGTTTGGTTTAATTTTTTAATTTCGGGTATTTATGTCCATCCCAGTAAAAAATAAAAAAATTTCGGGTATTTATGTCCACCCCAATAAAAAAAAAATTAAAATTTTTTTTTATGCCCCCCTCCCCCAACTCTGAGACCAAATTGAAAAATCAAATTAATTTGGTTTGGTTAGACTTTTCGGTATTTATGCCTGCCCCAATTAAAAGATTAAAAAAAATTATCCCCCCACTGCCACTCCAACACCAAACCCAAAAATCAAATTAATTTGGTTTGGTTTGATTTTTTGGTATTTATAACCACCCCAATAAAAACAAAAACATTTTTTCCCCAACCCGACACTGAACTAAAAACATAAATTAGTTTGATTTTGTTCAAGTTTTTGATTTATCGGTGTTTCTATCCACCCCAATTAAAAAAAATTTTTTTGCCCCCCACCCCATCAAACTGAAAAACTGAATTAATTTATTTTTTTTTAGGTTTTTAATTTTTCAGTACTTATGCCCACTCTAATTAAAAAATAAAAAAATTATTAATTTTTTTGGCCCCCCCTTCCCCAGTAAAAATTTTTTTAACATAAAAAAATCATGCACACAAAATTTTTTTACAGAAATTAAATTTTTTTTTATTATTTGTTGGGGGATCTATCTGTCTATATGGGTATCAATACTCTATCCATTTTGGCCATATTTGTATGAACACTTAAAATAGATCAATTCATATTTGCCCATTTAGAAAATAGGAGTGATCCATTAAAATAAATATGGATAAAATGGGTTTCTTTTACTTTATATGGACTGAAATTGCCACCCCTAGTTGAAGACGACCCAAAGTCGCCAAAAGTCATATGCCGATGTGAGGAGAAGGGATCTTGAATTCAAAGTTGGTGATTGGGATTATTTGAATGTGTCACGCATGAAGGGTGTGGTTCGTTTTGGTAAGAAGGGCAAGTTGACTCCAAGATATGTGGGTCCTTATAGGGTAATGAGGAGAATTGACAAGCTAGCTTATGAGTTGGAATTGCCTAGTGAGATGGATTTGGTTCATCTGGTTTTTATGTATCCATGTTGAGGAAATGTGTGGAAGATCCTAATGTTATTGTGCCTCTTGATTTTGTGGGTGTTGTTGAAGACAATTTGACCTATGAAGAGGTTCCGGTTCAGATTTTTGATAGACAAGTGAAGAGGTTGAGGAACAAAGATATGGCTTCCATTAATGTCCTTTGGAGGAATCAACAAGTTGAAAGTGCTAATTGGGAGGCCGAGGCGGACATGCTAAAGACATATCCTTACCTTTTCCACTACACTCAAGCTTAAGGTAATGATCTAAGTCCTTTATATGATCTTAGGTTTTAAGTTCGACACTCATG
This sequence comes from Solanum ossicruentum, assembly GCA_025774065.1. Classification (NCBI taxonomy): domain Eukaryota; kingdom Viridiplantae; phylum Streptophyta; class Magnoliopsida; order Solanales; family Solanaceae; genus Solanum; species Solanum ossicruentum. Next base: position 1,993 of record JAOTQR010088717.1, read on the forward strand.
TCATTGCATACATTTATGTTTAATTTGACGAGAGGTATTGATCTAAGTCCTTTATATGATCTTAGGTTTTAAGTTCGTCACTCATGTCATTGCATACATTCATATTTAATTTGACGAGTTCATGATGATCTTACACTTGTGTTGCGGTTCTTAAAATAATTTTTAAGTGCATTGTCGCATCTTTATGTGCGTTGAAATTTCATGTTTGCGTCTCTCATATATGTTTCTTTGATATCGGGGAAGAATGTTTCCAAGGGGGAGATATTGAAACAACCACAAAAAGTGTCCGAAAATGTGCCTCGAAAGTGCCCGGAATTGTAATTTCTATATATCGCAAAATCCATGTGCGATATCGAAAATTTGGCCTCATATTCTTGATTAGGGGGTCAAATTGAGTGGGAGATGGGTGTAACTCCAATTTAAGAGAAAATGATTAGCAATTTTGTTTTTTGTAATTTTCTTTATCCATAATCGATCTATGACAGTGTCGCGACGCGCAACTGTCACGTACATGTGTTAATTTTATCTCCGCGATAGGTCCACATCGCGGACCAAACATGGATTTGTGTATTTTGTTGCCAATGATTTTTATCTCGGTCCAAGACTTTTAGTGTTGGGCCTAAGTGTTCCCATGCATGAAACTACCTATATTTAGTCATATTTTACCTTTATATCTTTCAAGGAATTCCCCAATACTCATTCAACCACTTAGACAAATATTTCACTTTAAGTTCAAGTCCAAAAACTCACCCGTATCTTAAGGTTCTCATTCATGCTTCAAGTCTCCATTTTCAATCTTCTTCAAGAATACTCCAAAGTCAAGGTATATGAGTTTCAACCAATGGGTGCTTTCCCCCTTGGTGCCCAAGCTTCCTTTTTACATAAACTGCATGATTTAAAGTTGATTTACTCATGGGTCTTACTTATGAATTTCACTGCACACTATGTTGGGATATATGAAATTGTGATTGTTTTAGCATGTTTTGACCTATGAATCTAAGATCTATTGTGAAACTTGATGAAGGGTTTTGATGTATATTGCTTGAGGGTGTAACCAAGTATCTATTGATGGGTTTAAACTAAAATTTATACTATTATTTCACTCTTGAGTTGCATGGTTTTTGCACTAGCACTATACACCCGCCAAGTATTCGATAAAATATCTGGTTATGATTTCTTGAAGAATTGACAGACCAATGCATGTCTTATGAGTTGAATGACTATATGATGATGAAACAAATATATGGGTATGATATTCTTCAATATAATGTTGGAGATTGACCATGCCTCAATCACCAAGGGTGGTAGCATGAGACGATCCACCAACCATGTCGAGAGATTCGTACCTCAGTCACCAAGGGTCATAGGTTGAGATGATCCACCAACCATGTCGAGGGGTTTGTACCTTGGTCACTAAGGGTAGTAGGGAGAGATGATCTACCAACCAGGTCGAGGGGTTTCTATCTTGATAACCATGTTAGGGTGTTTGTACCTCGGTCACCAAGGGTTATAGGGTACAATGATCCCCCAATCAATTGGTGGGGTTGGTACCTCAATCACCAAGGGTGGTAGGGTGAGACGATCTACCAATATATGATGGTCACTCTTTATACATGTAATATGTTCTATATAAGCATGATTTTACTTCAAGCATCATTCATACAGGTCATATTGCTATAAGCTTATTCATTGTTTATTTATGCATTTTGTGTATAGTGCTATCTTTTGTTGCTTTGCATCCTACATACTTAGTAAATTCAAACGTACTAATGCATACTCTATGCCTACATGATATCACCACATAGGAACCGGAGCCCCACTTGAGCATCTTCTTCCACATGGCTAGTATGATTTCTTCCAAGCTTGTTGGTTAGTGCTCTATTCTGGTAACAATGTTTATGATCTCATGCTATGTTCTAAGAATATCTTTCTTTTATATATGTATTGACTTTGAGGGTGAGCCCTATTGTTTGTTGGCCCCACTTTTCTCTATGTAGTAGAGGTGTTGTTGGACATGTTATGTATTGAGCCTTGACTCTGTTGTCCTAGTGCTTATATTATGAAAGTACTCCCTTAGTCCTTTTTCCCTTATTTCTACTCTTATTATGTTTTTCAATTGCTTCCGCGACCAATTATATGTGATAATATATTAAGAGGCTTGCTGGGGTCCCTTCAAGTTCCCATGCGCCATGTAATGTCTAGGCCCTAGTCTTGGGTCATGATAGTGAGGTGTTGGTTGATGAGACTTCCATTAAGCTAAGCTGACATGCTTACTTTCATTAACTCTTAAATGAAAAAAGGGATAGAGATATTGAGATGGGTGAGTTGGCACACTCTCAAAGGCAGTGAGATTTTGATTATTGCAGGCAGTTCATAGTTGAGGAAGTTAGACGTGCTATTAGTAAGATAAAGAGAGGAAGGGCGATCGGACTCGATAAGAATCTGGTAGATTCTTGGAAGAACATGATCAAGGATGGCACATAATGGTTGACTAGACTGTTCAATGCGATTATAAAGACTACCAAGATGCCCAATGAATGGAAGAGGAGTACAATGGTCCCATTGTACAAGAACAAGGGTGATATACAAAACTGTAACAGTTACAGGGGTATCAAGTTATTAAGCCACACTATGAAGGTATGTGAGAGAGTGGTGGAGATGAGGTTGAGAAAATGAGTGTCTATTTTGAGGAAATCAGTTTAGGTTCATGCTGTGGTGGTTAACTACTAAAGCAATTCACCTTGTTCGGAGTTTAGTGGAGAAATATAGGGAAAGAAAGAAGGACCTTCATAAGGTATTCACTGATCTCAAAAAGGCGTATTATAAGGTTTCTATGGTGTATATTAGAGTGATAAAAGACATGTATGATGGAGCCAAAGCTCTAGTTATGAAATGACCCCAAAAAGTGCCCAAAAATGTGTCTCAGGATCAGAATTTTAAATTCCATATATCTCAAGATCCATTTGCTATTATGAAAATCCGACTTCATATTCTCGTTCAGGGGGTCAAGATTAAGTGAAAAAGGGTCTAACCCCGATTTAAAAGCGAAATATTAGCACTTATGAAATTGCAAAGTGCAATTTCCAGTGGGGTTTTCGCCTTGCCTCCGCGATGCGCCCCTGCACATTTTGGGGACTATTTTTTTTAGTTCGGTCCAAGACTTCTAAGTCTTTGGCCTGAATGTTCCCAAATGTATTTTTACCTATGCATAGCCAAGTTTCACTCTCATATTGCCCAAAATATTTCCCAATACTCGCTCAAACGCTTATTCATATTTTCACTCTCCAAACTCAAGTCCCAAATCCTCATCCCAAGCAAAGGTTTTCCTTCAAGGTTCTTCTTAGAGATTCAAGTCTCCATATCCAATCTTCACCAAGTTCATCTCCAAGCTAAGGTATGTGGGTTTCTTTCATGGGTTCCTTTCACCCATGATACACAAGCCTTCTTTCACTCAAATTCCATGATTTAAAGTTGATTTACAAATGGGTCTTGATTATTCTGAAATTCACTTCATACTATGTTAAAGCTATGTAAAGTTATGAATGTTTTGCTATGTTTTGAGCTATAAATCTTGGATTTATTATAAGATTAAAGAATGTGTTTCTATGTATATTGCTTGAGGGTATTGCCAAGTGTTGAGTGATGGATTTACAATGAATTTTCTAGCATGATTTCATCTCTATATTTCATGGTTTTATACTAGTATTACATACCCTCTAAGTGTTTGATAAAATATTCGGATGTGGTTTTTTAAGGAGTTGAAGGTCTAAAGCATGAGATATGATATGAATGACTATATGATGATGAAATGAGCTTATGTATATTACATACTCTATATAAAGTGTTGTATTAGACCATACTTGATCCGAGGGGGGGGGGGATAAGATCCCAGGTAACCAAGGTTGGGGGTTTGTACTCATGAACCATGTGAGGGGTTTGTACTTCGCCACTGTGGTTATAAGGTGTGATTATCATCAACCATGTGAGAGGTTTGTACCACACAACTACCAAGGGGTTTGTACCACACAACCTCGGGTTTGTACCTTGAATAGCTAACTTGGTCTCTTCTGCACATATAATATCCTATATAGTATGAGTTACTTAAGAATGATTTACTTAAGCATTATTCATACATGTCATATTGTTACATTATGCCTAGTGCTTACTATTATGCATTTTGATTATGATGCCTATATGTTGTTGCATTGCATCCTACATACTTAGTACATTCAAAGGTACTAATGCATAATCTATGCCTACATGATGTCACCATATAGCAAACGATGCCCAAGTTGATCATCATCCTCCTGTACATGGCTAGTTCGGTGCTATTAAAGCTAGTTGTGAGTCCTCGACTTCGGGGACCCTATTCTATGTTCTCTTATTATATATTGAGATAGTCTTTCTTATATTCTATTTGACTATGAGGGTGAGCCTAATTTTTGTCTCAGCCCCTGCTCTTATCTATGTATCAGAGGTATTTTTTGGACATGTTATGTATCTATGGTATGAGTTTGACGCTTTCCTTTTTATTATGATGTTATGCAACCTTTTCCCTTATAACCGTTGCCCTTCAAGTTACTCTTTTATGTTGTTTATATGTTTTAGCGACCATTGATGTGTCATTGTGTTCTATGAGCCTTGCTTGGGGTTCCTTCGAATTCCCCCCTGCACCATGTCACGTCTAGGCGATTAACTTGGGTCATGACAAGTAAGAACGGTAGTAGGTGACTTAGAGCATTTTCTTATTGAGACGACACTTCATTAAGGATCTATGTAAAGCCTTTTTCTATTTGCCTTGGTGATGGAGGGGTTGACACTATCTATTCAAGAGGAGGTTCCATGATGTATGCTATTAGGTGATGACATTGTACTGATTAATGAGATTCGGGTGAAAGTTAAGATAGATTAGAGGTTTGGAGACACACTTTGGAATCTAAAAGGTTTAAACTGTGCAGGACTAAAATAGAATACTTGGAGTGCAAATTCAGTTTTGCAAGGGATAAAGCAAATATTGATGTGAGGCTTACACACAACCTATTCCCAAGAGAGAGAACTTTAAATCTCTTAGGTCCATTATCCAGAGTAGTGGTGATATCAGTGATGATGTTACACATCGTATTGTAGCGGCATGGATGAAATGGAGGCTTGCCTCAAGAGTATTGTGTGATAATAAATTACCACCTAAACTTAATGGTAAGTTCTATAGGATAGTAGTTAGACCATCTTTGTTGTATGGGATGGAGTATTGACCAATAAAAAATTCACATGTTCAGAAGATGTAAGTCATAAAGATGAGGAAGTTGAGATTGATGGGTAGACATACCATAAGTGATAAGATTAGGAATGAGACTATTCAAGAGAGGCTATAAGTAGCCCTTGTGGCTGACAAGATGAAAGAAGTGAGACTGTGATGGTTTGGGCCTATGAAGAGAACAAGTTCCGATGCTCCTATTAGGAGGTGTGAGAGGTTAAATTTAGGAGTTATAAAGAGGGATAAAGGTAGATTGAAGAAGTACTGGGGTGAGTTATTAGACTAGATATGGCAAAACTTGATTTTATCGAGGATATGACCATTTATAGAAAGGTGTGTATGTCGAGAATTAGAGTAGCAGGGTAATAGATATTAGGGTTAGGTTGATGTCTGGCCATGGGGTATAGTAGGGTACTAGATTTCACGATGTCTTTATGTCATGTGTTGTCATTATCTATCATATATGTGTTAAGTTTATCGTATTTATATACTATAATGTGCTTTTCATTATTAGTTGTTCTTTCGATTTTCTTTTCTTCCTTTTTCTATTGCCATATCTAGTTTATTCTGCTTATGGATTTTTGAGACGAGAGTTCTAGGAAATAACCACTTTATTACTATAAGGTAGTGGTAACTTTTGCATACATTCTACCCTCCCTAGACCCCACTTGTGGGGTTCTACTGGGTATGTTGTTGCTGTTATACTCCCATAGGTGAAGTTGTTGTTGCTCACAAGGTCTATCGAGGTTGTCCTATCTCTGTTTTGCATAAAGTCTTCCCATATGATCTTGTGGAACTTGAGATATTTGATTTTGATATTATTCTAAGAATGAATTGGTTATACGCCACATATGCCTCTATAGATTGTAGAACCTAGAAAGTCAAGTTTCAATTTCTGGATGAGCTAGCTCTTGAATAAAAGGGTAGTGATTTCACTATCAACGATTGATTTATTTCCTATTTTAAGGCCCAGAAGTGATTTCAAAGGGGTGTATTAATCATATTGTAAGGGTCAAGGATATGGAATCTGAGTCACCTACTCTAGAATTGATTTTGGTGGTGAATAAGTTCTAAGATCTTTTTCCCAAAGATTTGCCAGGTATTCCTCCAGAAAGAGAAGTAGGCTTTGGCATAGATCTTCTCCCAGATACTCAACCTATCTCTATTCCTCCTTATCATATGGCACCAATTGAGTTGAAAGAATTGAAACATCAATTGAAGTATCTATTGGAGAAATGCTTTATTAGGTCAATTATATCTCTATGGGGTGCTCCAGTGTTATTTGTAAGGAAAAATGATAGATCTCTTCGGACGCGCATTGATTATAGACAACTGAATAAGGTAACAATCAAGAATAAGTATTCGTTGCCAAGAATCGATGCATTGTTTGAGCAACATCAAGGGGCCACCCATTTGTAAAAGAGACCTCCGTTCCAATTATCATCAGTTGAAGGTTAGGGAGTGTGATATTTTCAAGATAACTTTTTGGACTAGGTATGGGCATTTTGAATTTTTGGTGATGTCATTTTGATTGACTAATGCTGTCATGTTTATGGAACTTATGAATTGGCTTTTCAAGCCATTCCATGACAGTTTTGTAGTTTTCTTCATCTATGATATCCTTATTTATTCTCAAAGTGAGCGGGAGCATATTGATCATTTGAGGTTAGTTCTTTAGACTTTAAGGGAGAAGAAATTGTATGCTAAGTTTAGCAAATATGAGTTTTGGTTTGGTGAAGTAACTTTTCTTGGTTATGTGGTTTTCGATGATTGTATTAAATTTTACTCGAAAAAGATTGAGGCCATGAAGAATTGGCCTACAACATTGACTCCTTTAGATATTCAAAGTTTTCTTGGGTTGGCTGGTTATTATAGGAGGTTCATTGAAGGGTTCTCCTCTATTGCATCTCCATTGACCAATTTGACTCAAAACAAATCCAAGTTTGTATGGTTGGATGAATGTGAGAAGAGTTTTAAGACTTTGAAGGATCAGTTTACATCCGCTCCTATTTTGACTCTATAAGATGGCTTAGATGGGTTTGTAGTGTATAGTGATGCTTCTCAGATTGGATCGGGTTGTGTACATATGCAACATGGTAAAGTGATTGCTTATGCCTCAAGGCAATTGAAGATTTATGAGTGTAATTACCGGACTCATGATCTTGAGTTATCAGTGATGGTGTCTTCCTTAAAGATTTGGAGATATTATTTGTATGAGGTGCATGTTGATGTTTTCACCGACCATAAGAGTTTGCAATATGTCTTCACACAAAGGGATCTTAACCTGAGGTAAAGGGGATGGTTGGAACTCCTTAAGGACTGTGACGTAAGTGTACAATATCATCGCAGCAAGGCAAATATTGTAGCCGATGCTCGTAATAGGCTATATATGGGAAGTGTGGCTCATGTAAACAAATGGAATGAAGAGTTGGAAAAGGATGTTTAGCATTTGGCTAGATTAGGTGTTAGATTGGACGATTGTAATAATGGTGGTATTCATGTGCCAAATGGGGGGTGAAACTTCTGTGGTTGTTGAAGTTAAGGCTAAGGAAGATCTACATCCATCATTGTTTGAGCTGAAGAAATTAGTTCTAAAAGGAAGATAGAGGTTTCCTTCCAAGGGGGAGATAGTGTGCTTTGGTATCAAGATCAGTTGTGTGTTTCGGATGTGGATGATATTAGGAGGGTAATCATGAGTGAAGCCCATAACTTTCATTATCCTATTCACTCAGGATCTACTACTAAGATGTATCAGGATTCGAGGCAAGTGTATTGGTGACATGGTATGAAGAAGGATATAGCCAAGTTTGTATCCGAATGCGCTATTTGTCAATAAGTGAATGTAGAGCACCAAAGGCCCGTTAGTTTTAGCCAAGATATTGAAATTCCTACTTGGAAGTAGGAAGATATGAACATGGATTTTGTGGTTGGTTTGCATCGAACTCGAAGACAATTTGACTTATTTGAGTTATTGTTGATCGGATGACCAAGTCGGCTCATTTCCTACTAGTCAAAACTACCTTTAGTGCTAAAGATTATGCAAGGTTGTATATCCAAGAGCTTATGAGGTTGCATAGTGTTCTGAGGTCTATTATATCAGATTGTGACACTCAATTTACTTCACACTTTTAGAGGTCCTTTAAAAGAAGACTTGGTACTATAGGGAAGTTGAGTACCGCCTTTCATCCTCAAACCGATCGGCAAGCTAGGAGGATAAGTCAAACTTTGGAGGACATGTTAAGAGCTTGTGTGTTTGGATTCAAAGGTAATTCGGATGATCATGTACCACTCATTGGCTTTGCTTATAATAATAGCTTCTATGCTGGCATCAATATGACATCATTTGAGGCTTTGTATGGTAGAAGATGTAGATCTCTGGTGGGGTGGTTTGAGTTGGGAGAGATGGCTTTAATTTGCTCGAATTTGGTGTTGGAGGCCAAGGAGAAGGTGAAGTTGATTATGGAGAGGTTGAAGATGTGTCCAAGTCACCAAAAGTCATATTCTGATATTAGAAAGAGGTATCTTGAGTTGCATGTTGTTGATTGGGTGTATGTGAAAGTCTCTCCTACGAAGGGTGTGATGTATTTCAGAAAGAAGGGAAAGTTAAGTCTCCGATATATAGGTCCTTATGAGATTGTTGAATGGATTGGGAATGTGACTTATAAGTTGGATTTGCCTCTGGATTTGAGTTCTATCCACCCGATTTTCCTTGTGTCTATGTTGAGGAAGTTGCTTGGTGATCCTAGTATTGTAGCTTTGGAAGGTGTTAAGGTTGAGGAGAACTCGTCTTATGAGAAAATTTCAGCTTAGATTTTGGATGGGCAAGCGAAGCGGCTTTATAACAAGGATGTAGCTTCTATTAAGGTACTTTAGAGAAATCAACATGTGGAGGGTGCTACATGGGAGGCAGAATTGGACATGATGAAACAATATCCCCATCTTTTCAAATCTATTCGAGCCTAAGGTATTAGGTTCTTTCTATTCCAAATGGTCCTAATTTGTTCACTCTTGAGTTTCATAATATGACATACATAAGTGTGAATTAAAATGATTTTTGTGATGTTTTGAATGATTTGGATATGTTTTTTATATGAGTTTTGATGACTTTATGATTTTCAAGGGATAAATTATGCATTGTATCTTATGTTTTGGTGTTTCATATTGTAAGCCATGCCTTTCAAGCCTTGTTCTAGGACATTTGAGGATGAATATTCCCAAGGGGGAGATGATGTAAGGACCCATACTTTGTATAACCTCAATGGAGCTTGGAAATTTGGTTCCGAAAGGTTTTGGACAAAGGTGATGCCTCATGATAGCCTTCACGCTTCATGTGAGGCTAACGGATCATGTGGAGGCTCCTTGAAGTGGCCTTTGGCCTTGTATGCAAAGTGTTGGCCTTAGTGTTGATGTTTGGGACTAAGGTATACCACACATAGACCCTACACGGTCCATGTGAGGCTTCATGGTCTGTGTGGTGGACCGTATAGTAGCCATGGTCTTGAAAATCCATATTTTTTAGCCAAGACATGTCACACGGACACTTCATGAATCGTATAGTCCTTCATGGTCCGTGAGGATCTTCCCTATAGGTGCCTAAGTGAAAATATTTTAAGTATTGGATCACCATATCAGAACTTTGTCATGAAGGATTTCTCTAGCTGAAGTGTTATGGAGGAGGCATACGATCTGTATGCCTTGGTACGGACTGTGAAGCCATCTGTATGGATGTTTACATTGAATTTTTCTAAATATGGAATTAGCATCTTGGACCTTTATTAGTGGAGTTTTCCTAAGTGTTGGATCATAGAGCAAGTATACAGTCTGTATGCCCTTGCACGGACTATATACCCCTCCTTGAGACCCCTGTCAACATTTTTTCCAACTCATTTCATTAATGGCGGTTTCATAATTATGGCTTCTCCTAAAGGTCTTTTGAGACTTTTTATGCTACCTAAAGAATTTTAAATAGCGTATGCTTTATTTCTCTCATTCAAATTCACTCTTATTCTTTAGAATTATATTGAACGCTCTCTTAAGAACTCTCTCAAAGACTCTTGTAAAGACTAAGCTTGGGAATCAAGAGAACATCCTTTTCGTCATCAAATTTCTTCTTTAATCTTCTCTATTAGCTAAGGTATGTGGAATTAATTTGTGGTCCCTTCCAACCAAGAAGACCAAAACTCTTTTACACTCAATTTTATGGAATTTTAGCTTACTTTAAATATGGATTTTGAAGATTATTGTATATTTAATTCAATTGATGTGTGGGGTATGTTTTATTGTTGATTTTAAGGTGATTTAAGCCATATATGATAGAATGCACTGAAGTAATGAAGATATGATGTGCATGTCCCCTTTCAAGCTTGATTTAAGCATGAGTAAATCTATATTATGATTTGAATCCCTATTGCCCATGCTATTCTCATCTGATTCATGGCGTATGCATACATGACTATGTTTTTCACGAAGCTTATGATGTGGGCTAAGTCCCAATTATGATGATGATTATGTTTTAAAGCAAAGTATGGGTATGACAAGGATGAGATCACATAAATGCCTAGGATTATAGCTCTTTGAGAAAATGATAGGTGTTTACACCACTATGTCTATGGAGCACCGGTTAAGGTTGGTGGCAAGGTGCGATATCCCTAAGGGTCTATACTCTTTTCTTAGAAGGTGCTCAAAGAAGCATAGAATTGAGGTTGGAGGTAGGGCGGCTATCCCTAAGGGTCCATAGTCCTTTCTCATATCTACGTACTTAATGGAGCTATTCCTATGCATAAAAGTATGACATGAAGTATTATTTGGATTTTTAGCCCAAGTATGCACGACTATAAGTATGTTTGGCTTTTAAGCATAAGTATGCACGATTATGAAAATGTGATTTTCCCTTTAATCCTAATTATGCATGTAAATGATTTGAAAGTCTTATGCCTTTTTAACAAGTATGTATATGTATATGTATTCTTGTGGGATTATCCCTAGCACCGATGAGATCGGAGGTAGAGTGGGCTATCCCCAATGGTCTATACTCCTTTCTCTTGAACTATGTGCCTATCACAGGTATGTTTATGCCCCTTTGTGGATGATGAATGATTATGGATCTTCCTTTGGGAAGTAAGTCACCTCTTTATTTGTTGTGGGGCAGATGACAGAGTTCTAAGTTATAGCTCACTTGGTCTTATGTCAGTTCCGATCCTATCCTAATTATATATGAAGTATTTCTGTATTCATGCATTATGTACCTTATGCATATTGATATACTTTTCCCTTGATATATGATTCTTTCTATATGTGTGTCCATGTCATCTAACGTTTAATGCATGTTTAATGAGTTCATGTGCATTGCATGCCTGCATACATAGTATATTCAAATGTATTAATGCATAGTTTTTCCTATATGATCTAACCATGTACGGAAGAAGACTACCTCCATCCACCGTATGATGACTATATTTTTATCTTGAGACACTAGTTGTAGTGAGTCCTATCTTCTATGGATAAACCACCATTCCTCTACCTATGATGCTTAGTTTGTGTATTTACTTTAAGAGTGATCCTAGGACATGTCTTGGCCCCCATCCTATCTTATGATTAGAGGTATTATTTGACATTTTATCTGTCTTATGTTTATATATTAAGTGTTCTATTCGAGGATTACCTTGATATGGTTATTATGGGTTGACTATGAGCTTATGTTATGGATTCATATTATGATATGGAATATCCTAAGTCCTGTATTTCCACCATAGAGTGAGTCATATTTACATGCCTGTCAGTCTTAATGGTGATATGTCTTATGTGAATCCATGTTAATCCCTATCCTTACGATGTCCCCATAGAATGAGTCCTACCTTCCTATCCCCTAGAACTCAGTGTTTACTTTTTCGTGTGTGCTTCTTAATCAATGATATCTGAAGGGATTCTATGAGCCTTTTTTAGGGACTTTAGGGTTCCCATTCGCCATGCCATTCCTAGACCTTAGGTCCGGGTCGTGACACCTGCATTTCATACTGCAGGTGCAGCAGCTAGTAGATCTCCCTAATAGGAGTACATGACATCCAACAACCACTGATGAGCTCTAGGTTGATTCAAGGTTTTCTGAGTCTATAGCAAGTATTTTGGTATTGTATAGTAGCTATGTATAAGGCAAGGCCTATCCAGACTTTTGTCAAATAGTGTTTATTATGTAGAGGTCTTGTAGAGTATATTTAGTAATGTGTGGTTGTCTCTCGTGTTCTTTACATCGTGGCTCAAATGGCTTAGTCATATGCATTTTCCATTGGCTTGTTAATACTTTCTACTTTGATGAACGTATATTTATCATGGAATAACCTTCCAAAGTTCATAGATACTACATGATTACAAGTTGGTTTTCCCACAACCTTTTTTGTAAATAGGTGCCAATCTGCCTCAATGGTATTTTAGGTTTGACACTCATCACCCTCATTTCTTTCCCTTTATTTCAGTCTCATCTTGAGATATTAGTTTCTCATGTTCACTTCTTCAAATTTATGCATTTCAACTATTCTCCTGCTTCATATGCATGCATACCCATGAAAACATTAAATTTCATGTTTTAGCTTGGGGTTGATTACTCCAAGGTTTTATGAATATTGATATGTTTTGTTTTTATGTTGGGTTGTTAGATCACTTTCCATACTATATTTATGCTATTTTTAGTCCTATTTGAGGACGAATGCTCCCAAAGAGAAAATATTATAACACCTCAGTAGTTAGAGGGTCAAGTTGGAACAAAAGTGTAGAAAAGTCTACTAGTGCAAGGCTTCACGAAGGAGGTTCACAAACCATATATGGTTCTACAATTCATGAAAGCCACACATGGGGGTATCCATCATGAGGAAATGTTTTATGTTTGGACCATAAAAAGACTTCTGGATCAAAACAGATTCGTGGATGATAAATTCATATAAAGATTAAACTTCAAAGAATTGGAATACATGTTTTGACAGGACAAACATGACTTGTGGTTGGTTGTACGGACTGTGGAAGGATTTGTAAACCACACCATTAATCATGGAAAATTTTTGTTAAATAAGAAAAAATGAGAGGACTCTACGAACTATGTAAGTTCCAAGAGCCATAAGACTGGTCGTATGTCATGACTTTAGAGAGCTTGGATTTTCAAATTTTTCAATTGGATGATACACAGATTGTAGAAAGGCTTTGTCACAATCCAAACTTAAGGCCTCGTAGTGACATGAAGAATGTGACACCAGAAGGTACCCCATTCAAGACTCTTGTTCATATCATAAGCATACACAAGGTAAATAAGCTATCATAAGAGTAAGCAAGCAGAATCATAGTTTTAAACAATCTAAACATAGGAGTCAACATTTCCCATTTAAGGGAAAATACATCAACATAGATCAGAACCTACCTCTACATCACATGTTGGTAGGTTCTAGAACTTGCTACTAGACCACCATCAAGATAAGAAAGTACATAAGTCTTAACATCAACATAAGCAAGAATATAAGGGCTTGTCCCCATAACATCGGAACTCACCAAGTCATCACAAGTAGAGCCCAACATGTAGTCACAAAAGTAAGGAGTGGTATTGTGGCCCCTCCCTACATGGTGATATCATGTAGGCAAATAGGATGAGTTAGTACGTTGGAATGTACTAATTATGTAAGTATGCAATAAATATATGAACATAATAGCAATATTTATAGACATATCAATAGAGCGTGGGCAAGATATTCATGATCAATGCAACTTTAAAATCATTGATGGAGGCATCATAAAATATTTCATAACCTAGATATGTGTTAATGTAACTATAATCGACAATAATACCATGCAGACTATTACATGAAATCTCAATATTCCCTTTACACTGAGCAAAAAAGGAGTCTACTTTGCCAAGGTAGATCCGACCCTTATCCTATAGGCTCTACCCCATTATGGTGAGAATTACATTGTCACACCCCGAGCCTAAGGCCTAGACGTGACACGACAAATGGGAAACCCGAGGGAATCCCAAACAAGCCTCTTAAGTACATATGGCACATCATAGGCTTGAGGAAACATAAATAAGTGATAATTTAATCAAAAAGGAAAATGGGACTAGGGATTTTTTCAAAAAACATAGCATGAGAGTCAAGCTAAATAATACCAAATCATATTAATAACCAATGACACCTCTTCATACAGAATATGTCCAGGGCCACGACATTCCCCGGAATCACCCTTAAAATGTAGTATCCAAAAATAATAAAGTCTAGACATAGCATGATGGTAAGTAGAATTTTGTTCCCAAATGTTGGAGACTCACCAAGCAAAACTTTGGTCAAACGTCTAACAGAGTTCAAGCGGTGGATGATAGTACAGTGTTTTGGTTCCTACACGGTTAGATCATGCACGCAAAGAGTATGTGTTAGTACTTGAAATCACATGGGGATAAGCAGTCCAATTATATAGCATATCATATATAGATAGGAAAGGACCACAACTGACACATAAGACCAAGCAAGTAATTACTTGTAATTCTGATGAAATTCCCTCATCAGTAAAGAGGTGGTTTACTTGCCAAAGGTAAATCATACTTCACCTTATGGGTAAAACACCCACTTCGTATGAAGTAATATTCCTTACTGGAACAATACCCATTTCAAATAGGATTTCCACATGTAGCATATCATATCATATCTGTCATATCATATTATACCATATCCTCTCCTTACGGGAGCAATACCCATAAAGGAACCTATGCTAGGTACATAGTTCAAGGAAAGAGAGTACTCCCTCAATCCATTGGTGCTAGGTCACAATCCCAAGGAATACTCAAAAAACTATCATTTTCATAATATGCAAAACATTTCATTATTCTCAAAGTTCATAGAGTAGCTTATCAAACCAAAGCTTCATCATATCAAAATAGGGCATCAATAACCTCTCCTAGGTTTCACAGTATTTTCATCATTTATAGCATATAATGGAGCCCTTTCGTAAATCATATCATGCCCGAATCATATATCTTGCCACAGAGCATTTATTAACATAAGAAGCTTAGATCGTAATGCAACAAAACATGGTGGGTATACATTTGTGCTCAAAATCATGCAAGAACATAACATTTAGACATACGGAGAGTAGTGAAAACCCTTTTTCAAATAATGTATAGTAATCCACAAAATCATATCAAAACATAGTTGAGGTACCTTTAAACCCTCATCATAACATCACATATATTTCATATCTTATCATCTTATGATATCATATAGAGTAAAATAACATAATATTCATCATAGTTTCCTTTAGAATCATGTTAGGAAAACAACCCATGAAACCTTCATGAAAACCATAACTTGGAAAGAGAAAGCTTGGGAAGAAAATGGTTGAGCTTATGGGGAAAAATGTCCCCACAATCAAAACCCACATACCTTGGTGTTTTGATGGAGAGGGGTTTAATGGAGAAACCATAATTTGGAGAAGATGGAACCAAGAACCTAGCTTATTCTTCCTTTGGGAGCTAAAGAACTTGGGAGCATTTAGACTTAGGAATTTTATGGGAGAATGAGAGGACATCAGATGGGTATAGGGTTATAATTTGATAAAACGGCATCCCAAAGGTCCAAAATGACGTAGTATAAACATTAAAGCTTAGAAATAACAAAACTACTCCCTATAACAACTGGCCGGACCTTTCTAGAAGACCCTATCTACGACTCATAATTCACTCTACGAGTCATAAAATGGCCTCTTGTGGAAAAAGGGCCTCTGTAGAATGTGACAAAACCTTGACTTACGACTTGTAAACCAGTCCACGAGTGGTAAACACCCCTTATGGGCAAGATGTCCAAGAAGACCTAGAACCCCCTTCTATGACTCGTAGAAAGCTTTACAAGTCGTAGAATAGACTTCAGAAATACCCCAGATTTCACCAAGTCTTCCAAGACCTATGAGACCCCTTTACAAACCATATTACACCCTATGAACCAGAACTCACTCATTTTTCTAAACTTTTCATGCTTATCTCAGGTGTGCTCTTACAATATCTCCCCCTTGGGAACATTCACCTCCGAATGTGCTATGGCTAGCTTTTTAAAATGAATTTATGCATTTCGTACTAATGCACCATATATCAAAACACCATGCGTGCACCATTCAAATCTTAAAATTGTGCTTTCAAATAATACTCATAATGCAAGTCTCAAAACCACATATACATGCATAAATTTTGTGGGGATGACATGCAAGGAAAAAGGATTCTAAGACAAGAAGATTGCATTACCTTAAGCTTGATGGGACTGCAAGTGATAAGGATATTGTTTCATCATATAGGGTTCGGCCTCCCATGTGGAACTTTCTATATGTTGATTCATCCTATGGAATTTGATGGAGGGTATCTCTTTGTCTCTCAATCGCTTAACTTGCCTATCATATATTTCTACTGGAACTTCCTTATAAGCTAAGTTTTCGATGATATCTCCAACACATTTTCTCAACATAGAGACATAGAAAATTGGATGAAGCATACTCATTTTCAGGGGAAACTCCAATTCATATGCAACCCTTCCAATACACCTCAAAATCCCGTAAGGCCCGATGTACCTAGGGCTTAACTTTCCGATCTTCTCAAAAAGAATCACACCCTTCATAGGCAAAACCATTAAATACACCTAATCATCAACCTTGAACTCGAGTCTCTCCTTCTACTATCGATGTAAGACTTTTATCGACTTTGAGCCACTTTTAACCTTTCTCTTATCATTCTCACCTTCTCCAAGGCTTCCTTTACTAGAATCAATCCCAGCAAAGCTCTTTCACCCACCACAAATGAACCAACTAGAGATCGACAATGCCTCCTATAAATGGCTTCGAAAGGAGCAATCTCAATACTTAAGTGGTAGCTAGTTGTAAGAAAATTCGATGAGCGGAAGGTGCTCATCCTAACTACCCTTAAATTTGAAGACACAAGCCTTGAACATGTCCTCAAGAGTTTGAATAGTTCTCTTGGCTTGCCCATCTATTTATGGATGAAAAGTCATGCTAAGTTTTACATTGGGGCCAAAGCCCCTTTTGAAGGACTCCAAAAAGTGCGATGTGAATTGGGCACCGCAATCCAAAATGATGGCCAATGGAACCCGATGCAATCTTAACAATTCATGAATATACAACTTGGCATACTCTTTGGCACTACAAATGGTGTTAACTTGTAGAAAGAGAGCCAACTTCATCATTCTATCAATAATAACCCAAATGGAATGGAAATGCTTTCTAGTCTTCGGCAACCCAATCACAAAATCCATGTTGACATCTTCCTACCTCCAAGTAGGGATCCCTATGTCTTGGGTTAAGGCACCTGACCATTGGTACTCATCCTTTACTTGTTGGCAACTATATTAACTTGCCACAAACTTAGTAATATCACTCCACCGAAACACTTCTCTCAAGTGTCTATACATCTTGATAGAACCGGGATGAATGGAGTAAGAGGAGTTATGAGCTTCTTTCAAGATTAACTCTCTCAAGTCATCAACATTGGGCACACATAACCTACGTTGATATCGAAGAACACTATCTCCCCTTTGGGAGAATTCCTCTACCTTATAGTCTCTTACCAATGATTTCAATTCCACTAAGGCAGTGTCAAGGTCTTATTTAGTCTTGACCTCTTTGACCAAAGAAGATTGGGAACCATCAAGAACTACCGCACCACCAATTGTTACTTTATTCAATCTAACTCCCAACTTTGCTAGCCAATGGACCTCTCTTGCTGATTCTTTCTTGCTATCCTCCAAATGAGTCACACTGTGAATGGACACCCAACTTAGGGCATCGGCCACCACATTGCACACTCATGTCATAGTCTTTAAGGAACTCTAGCAACCTACGTTGCCTCAAATTTAAGTCTCTTTGAGTGAACATGTCTTGAAGAATTTTACGGTCGGTGAACACATCCACATGACCCCCATACAAATAGTGGATCCACATCTTCAAGGAAAACATCACAGCCACTAGCTCAAGATCATGAGTGGGATAATTACGCTTGTGTACCCTTGTTGCCTGGAAACATAGGCAATGACTTCGCTATTTTGCATTAGCAAACATCCCAATCCGATTCTGGAAGCATCACAATACACCGTAAATCCCTCTCATCCTTCTGGAAGAGCTAAAATAGGAGTAATATGCTTGTCCTTCAAGGTTTGGAAACTCCTTTCAAACTCATCCGTCCATACAAATTTTTCCCCCTTTCTAGTAAATTTGGTTAAAGGAGAAGCGATTGAGGAGAACCCATTCACAAACCTTCGATAGTACCTAGGTAACCCCAAGAAACTTTGAATGTCTGTTGGAGTCAAAGGTCTGGTCCAATTCCTTATTCTCTCTATCCTTTTCAAATCCATATGAATACCATCATTTAACACCACGTGACCCAAGTATTCCACCTCCTTTAGCCAAAACTCACATTTGTCAAATTCAGCAAAGAGCCTTTCTTCTCTTAATATTTGCAATACCATCCTTAAATGTTGTGCAAGATCCTCTTTTTTCTGGGAGTAAATAAAAATATCGTCAACGAAAACAACAAATGCACCAAGATAAGGTTTAAAGACCCTATTCATGAGATCCATAAATATTGCTAGGGTATTAGTTAGACCGAAAAACATCACAACGGAAATGAAATAGCCCATATCTCATCCGTAAAGCTGTCTTTAGAATGTAACACTCCATTACCCTTAATTGATGATACCTGGACCAAAGGTAAATCTTTGAAAAGAAAGTAGACCTTGCAATTTAATCAAATAGGTCATCGATCCTTGGCAATGGGTACTTATTCTTTATGGTGACCTTATTGAGTTGTCAGTAGTCGATGGACATTCTATGTGAACCATCCTTGCACCCCAAGGTGACTTGCTCAGCCTTATGAATCCTTTTGCTAGTAGATCCTTTAGTTACTCCTTCATATCCTTTAACTCCACCGGGGCCATCAGATATGGATGAGTGGAAATGGGTTGGGTATCGGGGAGGAGATCTAATCCGGAATATATTTCTTTTTTTGGGAGGGACACCTGAAAGTTCATGGGGAAAGGCATTAAGAAACTCATTAACAACGGGAACCAACTCAATAGAAGGAACTCTAGACTCAACATTTATAACCAACACAAGATGACAAATGCAACTCTTGGAAATCAATTTCTGCGCCTTAAGGTAAGAGCTGAACCTACCCATGACTACCAAATCATGACTTTCACATCTAAGAATGTGTTCACTAGGGATTTGGAATTTAATCTCATGAGTTCTACAATTAATAGTGGCATGATATGTATGTAACCAATCCATCCCCAAAATGATGTCAAAATCTAAAATATTGAGTTCAACAAAGTCACAAGGAAAAATTTTTTGCAACACCATGATGGGACAACCTTTATAAACCCTTATAAACACTTCAAATGGGTCGCATAACAATTCAGGACACATATGATGGCGGTTAGCAATAAATGGAGTTACAAAGGAAAGAGTGGCAACCAGATCCAATGAAGCATGAACATTAAGGTTACAATGTTTCAACATACCAGTAATGACATCGAGCGCCACATACACTCCTTGTCTCCCTTGAAAAGCATAGAACCAGTTGTGCCAAGGAGAACCTCATTGCGTACCCTCTTTAGTTCTTTGGTCACCTTGAGCACATTGGCCTTGAGGACGACTATCCCTTCCTTTGTTTGGACAAATTGCAATCTTTTGACCTATTTTTCCACACCCAAAGAAAGCACTACTATATCTATAGCATCTACCCACATGGTTGAAACGACCCCAAAAAGTGCATGAAAACGTGCCTCGAAATGCCCATGATGTTACATTCCATATATCTCAAAATCAATTTGCTATTTTGAAAATACTACTTCATATTCTTGTTCAGGTGATCAAAATTAGGTGAAAAGGGGGTCTCACCCCAATTTAAGAGCGAAATATTAGAAATTACGAAATTCCAAGACTATAATTTCCAATGGCAAATCTGCGTTGCTTCCGCGACGTGCCACAACACAAAAGTGGACTATTTTGTTTTACTCAGTCCAAGACTTCTAAGTCTTAGGACTAAGTGTTCCTAAATGTTTTCTTACCTATATTTATCCAACATTCATCCTCATATTACCAAAAAAATTTCCTAATACTCACTCAAACAGTTAGTCATATTTTCACTCCCTACACTCAAGACCCGGACCCTCATCCCAAGCAAAGGTTCTCCTTCAAGGTTCTTCTTCAACCTTCAAGTCTCCATCTCCAATCTTCATCAGGTTCATCTCCAACCTAAGGTAGAGTTTCTTCATGGGTTCCTTTCACCCTTGATACCCAAGCCTCCTTTTACTCAAATTGCATGATTTAAAGTTTATTTACAAATGGATCTTGCTTATTATGAGATTCACTGCACATTATGTTAAGGCTATGTAAAGTTGTGATTGTTTTGCTATGTTTTGAGCTATAAATCTTTGATCTATTGTAAGATTTGAGGAGGGATTCTTATGTATATTGTTTGAGGGTGCTGCAAGGTGTTGATTGATGGTTTTACAATGGATTTTTTAACATGATTTTATCTCTATAATTCATGGTTTTATACTAATATTACACACCATCTAGGTGTTTGATAAAATCTCCGAATATGGTTTCTTGAGGAGTTGAAGGTCCAAAACATGAGATATGATGAGAATGGCTATATGATGATGAAATGAACTTATGTATATAATATACTATACATAAAGAGTTGCATTAGACCAAACCCGATCTAGGGGGATAAGAGCCCAAGTAACCAAGGTGGGGGTTTGTACTTATCAACCATGTGATGGGTTTGTACATCACAACCGTGGTGATAAGATGTAATTATCATCAACCATGTGAGGGGTTTGTACCACACCACTAGGGTGATGGGGTGAAACCATCATCAACCACCAAGGGGTTTGTACTTGAAAATCTAGCTTGGTTTCTTCTACATATATGATATCCTATATGAGAATGAGTTACTTAAGCATGTTTTACTTATGTATTGATCATACAAGTCATATTTCTATGCTATGCTTATTACCTATTCTTATGCATTTTGATTATGATGCCTAATTCTTGTTGCATTGCATCCTATATACAAAGTACATTCAAACATACAAACACATACTCTATGCCTATATGATATAACCATGTAGGAACCAGTGCCCAAGTTGATCATCCTCATCCTTTACATGGATAGTTTGACACTACTCAAACTAGTTGGTGAGTCCTCCACTTCGGAGACCTTAGTCTATGTTGCTCTTATTATGTACTTATATTTGTCTATTTTGACTATCAGGGTAAGCCTGGTTACTTTGTCCTAGCCCTCGCTCTTATCGATGTATTAGAGGTATTTGTTGGACATGTTATGTATCTATGCTATGATCTTGACTTTTATCTCTTGATTATGATGTTATTCAAGCTTTTCCCTTAGTCCCGTTGCCCCCTATTCTAACTCTTTTTTGTTGGTTATATGCTTCTGCGACCAATAATGTGTAATGATAAGTTAAGAGGCTTGTTTGGGGTTCCTTCAGGTTCTCAATTCGCCGTGTCACATCTAGGCCCTAGGCTTGGGTCGTGACAAACTTTGTATCAGAGAACTAGGTTGATAGATCCTCAGAGTCCAACATATTGCGTCGATTAGAGTCCCATTCATTGTTGTGAAGCACGTCATGACTATAAGTAGGATGCTTTGAGGCGTTTTTTGAAAAGTTCTAAGTTGTGCTATAGAGTTGTGGTAAATTTTTCCCCAACGATTGTTTTTTTCTATGCTATACCATGCCAAACACTTGAGGAAGAAGGGCCCAAACTCCCAAGGAGCAACCTACTAATGGTGAGCTCTAGGATGCTCTCATTATGCTTGCCCAAGTTGTGGCCAACCAAGTAAATCAAGGGGCCCAAGACCCTCATGCTACTACTTTGGGAGCTAGGGTAAGAGACTTCATGAGGATGAATCCTCCGGTGTTCTATGGTCAAAGGTGGATGAAGATCCACAAGAGGTCATTGATGAGGTCTACAAAATTTTGAATATCATGGGTGTTGGGCTAAATGAAAAGACAGAGTTGACTGTGTACCAACTCAAAGGGGTAGCCCAAATATAGTATGATCAATGAAAGGGTGAGAATGGAATCAGTGATGTGGTGGTTTGGGAAGAGTTAAATTGGCTTTCTTGAATTTGTTTTTTCCTCTTAAGCTTAGAGAATCTAAGATGGTAGAGTTCATAAACTTGAAACAAGGTTCTATGGGTGTGCGGGAGTATGCCCTCAAGTTTAATCAACTTTAAAAGTATGCTCCTCATTTGGTGGCCAATCCTAGATCTAGGATAAATAAGTTCATGATGGGGGTCTCCGACTTGGTAAGTGAAGAATGCCGGTCCACCATGCTAATTAGTGAAATGGACTTATTTTGGTTGATGACATATGCTAAGTAAATAGAGGAAGAAAAGTTGAGGAAGACAAGGAGGCATGAGGCCAAAAGGGCCCAGTTTGACGGTAAATTCCAAAAGGGTGCTAGATTTCTTCAAGGCCAAGGGCCTACTCATGCTACTAATAGGGGGTTTGCCAATGACTTCCCTAAGCCCTAAGGTGTTGGTCATATGGCTCTTAATGATGTGTGCCTTAAATGTGGAAGGAGTCATGGAGGCCCATGTTTGAATGGTTTTAATGCATGCTATGAATGTGGGGAGCCTGGTCATAAGAAGGCGAATTGTCCAAGAAATCATAAGGGCCAAGGTGCAAATGCGGTCCCATTGGGTAGAGGTGGTCCTCAAGGTAGTTCCCTAAGGCACAATCGATTTTATGTAGTATATGGGAAGGAAGGGGTTGGTGAGGTCCCTGATGTTGTTATCGGTATGTTTAAAATCTTTGAATTTGATTGATTCGAGTGTCACTGTATCCTTTGTTACCCCTTTTGTTATTAAAAAGTTTCATATTGACCCCAAGTTGTTGCATGAGTCATATGAATGTCTACTCCTATTGGTGCCTCTATTATTGCTAGGAAAGCTTAAAGGAGTTATCCTATTTGCATTTTGCATAAGTTGTTTCCTTGTGAACTTGTTGAACTAGACATGTTTGATTTTGATGTCATTTTTAGAATGGATTGGTTGCTTGCCTACTACGCTTCTATTCATTGTAGAACCCATAGGGTCAAGTTTTAATTTCCAAATGAACTTATCTTCAAGTGGCATAGTCAAGATGTAATGGTCAAGGGTAGATTCATTTCATGCATTAAAGCCCATATGTCGATCTCTAAGGGGGTGTCTTTACCATCTCGTGAGGGTTAAAGATGTGGAGTCCAAAGTTCCTTTCATAGAGTCGGTTCCGGTTTTTTGATGTCATCACAAATGATCTTCCCGGTGTCCCTCCCAAAAGGGAGATGTATTTTGGCATAGACCTCCTCCCTGATACTCAACCTATCTCCATTCCCCCTTACCTCATGGCCCCAGAGGAGTTGAAAGAGTTAAAGGAGAAATTGAAAGATTTTTTGGAGAAGGGATTTATTAGACCTAGTCAATCCCCTTATGGTGCTCCGGTGTTATTTCTGAAGAAGAAGGATGGGTTTTTTAGAATGTGTATTGACTATAGGCAACTCAATAGAGTCACTATAAAGAATAAATATCCCCTTCATTTAATTGATGAATTGTTTGACTATTTACAAGGGGCTAGCTTCTTCTCTAAGATTGATCTTTGTTCCGGGTATCATCAAGCGAGGGTGAGGGAGCATGATATTCCTAAGACAACCTTCAAAAGTAGATATGGACGTTATGAGTTTGTTGTGATGTCATTTGGGTTGACCATTACACTGACCGTCTTCATGGAACAAATAAATAGTGTCTTCAAACCTTACCTTGATTTCTTTGCTGTGGTCTTCATTGGTGATATTTTGATCTATTCACATAATAGGGAGGAACATATGAGTCATTTGAGGGTTGTGTTGTAAAGGTTGAGGTAGGAGAGATTACATGCCAAATATGACAAGTGTGAATTTTGGTTGAAGGAGGTTGAATTCTTGGGTAATGTGGTGTTGGGGAATGGTGTTAAGTTGGACTCAAAGAAGACCGATGTGATTAGAAATTTGCCTAGGCCCTTGACCCTGTCGGATATTAGGAGCTTCTTAGGCCTTGCAGGTTACTATAGAAGATTTGTGAATGGGTTCTCCTCCATTGCTTTCCCTATGACCAAATTTACTCAAAAGAAGGTTAAGCTTGTGTGGAATGATGAATGTGAGAGAAGCTTCTAAACATTGAAGGATAGACTTGTGTTTGCTCCTATATTGTCACTATCGGATGGGGTTGAGGGTTTTGTTGTGTATTGTGTTGCATCTAGAGTTGGTTTGGTTTATGTGCTAATGCAAAATGGTAAGTTCATAGCCTATGCCTCTAGGTAACTCAAAGTGAATGAAACGAACTACCCTACCTATGATCTTGAATTAGCTGCCGTGGTGTTTGCATTAAAGATTTGGGGTAATTATTTTTATGGGGTGAATGTTGATGTCTTCACCAATCATAAGATCCTCCAATATGTCTTCACTAAAAAAGATCTCAACTTAAGACAAAGAAGGTGGCTAGAACTTCTTAAAGACTATGACATGAGTGTGTATTATCATCCGAGTAAGGAAAATGTGGTGGTGGATGCTATGAGTAGGGTGTCTATGGAGAGCCTAGCTCATGTTGATGGTGGTGATCAGGAGATGACTAGAGAGGTGCATAGATTGGCTAGATTGGGGGGTTAGGTTGGAAGAAGTGGGTGATGTTGTTGTTGTTGATGATGGTTCCAAATCTTTCTTGCTTGATGAGGTGATAGCAAAACAAGATCTTGACCCATCCTTGCTTGAATTGAAGGCCATGGTATAAGAGCGCAAATGGGAAGTTTTCTCCCAAGGGGGAGACAATGTCCTTAGATATTAAGATAAGTTGTTTGCGCTTTGTATTGATGGTTTGAGGGAGAAAATCCTTGATGAGGCCCATAATTCTTCCTATTCTATCCACCCCTGTTCCACCAAGATATATAGAGATTTGAGGGATATGTATCAGTGGGGAGCCATAAAGAGGGACATTGCCAAATTCATCTCCGATTGCCATAGTAATCAACAAGTCACAGATGAACACCAAAGGCCGGGTGACCTAACCCAAGACATAAAGATTCCTACTTGGAAGTGGGAGGTGATTAATATGGATTTTGTGGTTGGGTCGCCCAAGATTAGAAAATGATTTGATTCCATTTGGGTGGTGGTTGATAGAATGATGAAATTAGCTCACTTTTTACTTGTAAGACCACATATGGGGCTAAACTTGTAAGGTTGGAGTTATTTTCAAAGGGGTTTTGGTACAAAAGTTCACCTTAGTACGACCTTCCACCCTCAAAGGATGGCTAAGCTGAAACGATAATTGCAAACCCTTGAACATTTGCTTAGGGAATGTGTGTTAGAGTTGAGGGGTGGGATGACCATCTTCCTTTGATTGAGTTTGCCTATAACAATAGCTACCACTCTAGCATCGGTATGGCTCCTTTTGAGGCTCTTTATGGGAGAGGATTTAGATCACCGATTGGTTGGTTTGAGGTTGGAAAGGTAGTTTAGTGGGACCGGATCTTGTTATGTAGGCTCTTGAGAAGGTTAGGATGATTAGAAAAAGGTTGAGAATAACCAAATATAGTCAAAAATCTTATGCCGATGTGAGAAAAAGAGACCTTGAATTCAAAGTGGGTGATTGGGTTTATTTGAAAGTTTCACTAATAAGAGGCGTGGTCCATTTTGGTGAAAAGTGGAAGTTGAGTCCAACATCGTTGGTCCCTATGAGGTGATAAGGAGGGTTGGCAAGGTAGTTTATGAGTTGAAGTTGCCTAGTGAAATGAATTTGGTTCATCTAGTGTTCTATGTATTTATGTTGAAAAATATGTTGGTGATGTTAATGCTATCGTGCCTCTTGATGTTGTGCCAATTGTTGAGGATAAATTGACTTATGAGGATGTACCGGTTCAGATTTGGGTAGGCAAGTGAAGAGATTGAGGAATAAGGAGGTGGCATCCATTAAGGTCCTTAAGAGGAACCAACAAAACAAAAATGCTACTTGCGCGGCCGAAGCGGACATGCAAAAGCGGTATCCATATCTTTTCCATTCCACTCAATCCTAATGTGCCAATTCTAAGTCCCCTATGTGATTTTAGTTCTTGCATTTCAGACCCTATGTCATTCGTATGCATTCATGTTTAAGTGGCAAGTTTATTATGATTTTACACTTATGTTGAGATTTTGAAAATGGTGTTTTAAATGCAATGGTGCATTTTATTTGGGGCTGGTTTGTGTATGATCCTCATTGTCTTATACATCTCTTTTACATTTAAGAACGAATGTTCCCAATGGGGAGATATTGAAACGACCCCAAAAAGTGCCGAAAATGTGCCTCGGAATGCCTGAAATTTTAAATTCCATATATCTCAAAATTCATCTGCTCTTTTCAAAATCCGACATCATATTCTTGTTGAGGGGGTCAAAATTAGGTGAAAAAGGGTCTAACCCTGATTTAAGAGCAAAAGATTAGCAATTATGAAATTCGAAGAATGCAATTTCCAGTGGCAAATCAGCGTCGCTTCCATGATGCGCTATAGTACAAAAGTGGCCTTTTTTTTTACTTAGTCCAAGACTTCTGAGTCTTGGGCCTAAGTGTCCCCAAATATGTTTTTACCTATATTTAGCCAAATATCACCCTTATATTACCCAAAATATTTCCCAATACTCACTTAAAAACTTAGTCATATTTTCACTCCCACAACTCAAGACCCAAACCCTCATCCCAAGCTAAGCTTCTCCTTCAAGGTTCTTCTTCAAGATTCAAGTCTCCATCTCCAATCTTTACCAACTTCATCTCCAAGCTAAGGTGTGTAGGTTTATTTATGGGTTCCTTTCACCCATAATACCCAAGTCTCCTTTTACTTAAATTGCATAATTTTAAGTTGATTTACAAATGGATCTTGCTTACTATGTGATTCACTGCACACTATGCTAAAGTTATGTAAAATTGTGACTGTTTTGAGCTATAAATCTTTGATCTATTGTAAGATTTGAGAAGGTGTTTCGATGTATATTGTTTGAGGGTGTTGCAAGGTGTTGATTGATGGTTTTACAATGGATTCTCTTATGTGACTTCATCTCTATAATTCATGGTTTCACACTAGCATTACACACCCTTTAGGTATTTGATAAAATATTCGGATGTAGTTTCTTGAGGAGTTGAAGGTCTAAACACAAGATATGATGAAAATGATTATAGGATGATAAAATGAACTTATGTATATAATATACTCTATATAAGGTGTTACATTAGACCATACCAGATTCGGGGGGATAAGAGCCCGGGTAACCAAGGTGGGGTTTTGTACTCATCAACCATATGATGGGTTTGCACTTTGCCACCGTGGTGATAAGGTGTGATTATCATGAACCGTGTGAGGGGTCTGTACCACACCACCAAGGTGATGGGGTAATACCATCATCAACCACCAAGGGGTTTGTACCTTAAAAATATGGATTGGTCTCTTCCACCCATATGATATCCTATATGAGCATAAGTTACTTAAGCATGTTTTACTTATGCATTGATCATACATGTCATATTGATATACCATGCCTATTGCCTATTGTTATGCATTTTGATTATGGTGCCTGATTCTTGTTGCATTGCATCCTACATACTTAGTATATTCAAATGTACTAAGGCACACTCTATGACCTACATGATATAACCATGTAGGAACCGGTTCCCAAGTTGATCATTCTCCTTCTCTACGTGTCTAGTTCAACACTACTTAAGCTAGTTGGTGAGTCCTCCACTTCGGGGATCTTAGTCTATGTTGCTCTTATTATATATTGAGACATTCTTCTTATTTGTCTATTTTGACTATGATGGTGAGCCTTATTACTTTGTCTTGGCCCCTGAACTTATCTATTATTAGAGGTGTTTATTGGACATGTGATGTATCTATGATATGAGCTTGACTCTTGTCTCTTGATTATGATGTTATGCTAGCTTTTCCCTTAGTCTAGTTGCCCCCTATTCTTACTCTTTGATGTTGTTTATATACTTCACCACCAATGATGTGTAATGACAAGTTATGAGGCTTGTTTGGGGCTTCTTCGGGTTCTCCATTGGTCGTGTCACATCTAGGCCCTAGGCATGGGTTGTGACAATGGTTCTTGCCACACCTCCCACATTTAGGAGCAATCGGACCACCACTACCACCTTGAGCCTTTTGATTAGGCACCCTATCTTTTGCAAACCTTTGGCCTTGGGATTTGTGGCCTTATTGAAAACGACAACCCTTAGTACCTTGGAATCAACCATTAAGTTGGGCCCTCTTGTATTCCCCCACTCACCTCTATCTAAGCCTCAACCCCTCAACTTGTTCTACATAGGTCATGAGCCATGATATGTCCATATCCCCAATTAGCTTGGCGATATAGCACTCGCAACAATCAAGTCAGATAGACCCGACATGAGCTTGTGCATTTTTGCGCTAGGATCGACATTCAAGTGAGGGACAAACTTGAAATGGTGGTTGAATTTGAGAGAATACTCCGTCACCCTCATATTTCCTTGGCAAAGATTCATAAATTCCATTATTTTAGCCTCTCTTAGCTTAATGGGTAAGAAGCATTCAAGAAAGGAAACTTTGAATTCTTCCCACGGGATGGGCTTATCATTCTCCCTCTCCATCTTCCACTGGTCATACCATATTTGAGCAAGGCCCTTAGGTTGATAGGTTGCTAATTCTATTTTCTCCTCCGAACTAATCCCCATAATAGCCAAGACCTTGTACACCCCGTTAATAAATTCTTGGGGGTCTTTTCCACTTTAGAGCCATGAAATTCTGAAGGATTCATTCTTGTGAAGTGCCTCACCCTTAAGGCCGGTGTAGAAGTAGGGGGAGCGTGAGCCCCTTGATTAGCCAAGACCCTTGCTAAGAGGGAGACCACGTTTCAATACTCGGCATCAGTAACCCTTTCTTTGCCTGCTCTTACAGGGCATGCTCATCTTCGTGAGTAGGAGATCTTTGGGCCATTCATCTCGGCGACATATGCTACAAGAGGAAAAGGCTGCTCACTAGAGGTAGGAAATTTTATGTTATATCTAAAGCATGAAGTGGAGCATGAAGAAGTGATTCATTTGCTAAAATGCCTCATTGTCCCTTTCTCATAGTCGTAGTGCGCTGCTTAACCATGAACAAGACTCTATTTGATGCAGTGTGTTGAATTTCTGAGGACAATTATAAACCAAGTTCTCTAATACCAAGATTTGTCACACCCAGAGCCTAGGGCTTAGATATGACATGGCGAATAGGAAGCCCGAGGGAATCCCAAACAAGCCTCTTATGTACATATGGTACATCCGAGGTTTGCATAAGCATAAATAAGTGATAATTTCATCAAAAGGGAAAATAGTACTAGGGATGTTTTCATAAAACATAGTATGAGAGTCAAGCACAATAATACCAAATCATATTAACATCTAACAACACATGTACATACAAAATAGGTCGGAGGTCAAGACATTCCCCAGGCTCACCCTCAAAAGTTAGTATCCAAAAATAACCAAGTCTAGACTAGCATGATGGTAAGTGGAATTTTGTCCCCGAATGTGGGGGACTCACCAAGCAAATCTCGATCGGATGTCAAACCGAGTGGAGCTGGTGGAGGATAGTACGATGCTTCATTTCCTACACAGTTAAATCATGCAGGCAAACAGTATGTGTTAGTACTTGGAATGTACTAAGTACGCGGGGTGCAATGCAACTACTATATAAGCCATACACAACAATATGCATAGTCATAGTCAACAAATGTGGGCTCAATATGTCATGCATGCTCTATGCCATTGTCAAATCACATGGAGATAAGTAATCAAGTTATATAGCATATTGTACATAGATAGGAAAGGACCAAACTGACATATAAGACCAAGCGAGCTATTACTTGGAATCCCGATGAAATCCCCTCATCGGTAAGGAGGTAGTCAAATTGCCAAAGGTAAACCATGCTTTACCTTACGGGAACAACACCCATTTCGTATGAAGTAACCTTTCTTATGTGAACAACACCCATTTTGGATAGTATTTCTACATGTAGTATAACATATCATATCGCGTCATGTCATATCATACCATATCCTTTCCTTACGAGAACAACACCCATTTCGAAGGCATCTTTCCTTACAGGAATAATACCCATTAAGAAAAGGAACCTATGCTAGGCACATATTCAAGGAAAAAGAGTACTCCCTCCATCCATCGGTGCTAGGTCACAATCCCAAGGAATACTCAAAATATTATCATTTCCATAATATGCAAAACATTTCAATATTCTCAAGTTCATGGAGTAGCTCATCAAACCAAAGCTTTATCATATCAAAATAGGGCATCATAACTTCTCATAGCTTTCACAATATTCTCATCATTCATAGCATGTAAAGGAGCACTTTCACAAATTATATCATGCCTTAATCATATATCTTTCCTTAGAACATTTATTAATATAAGATTAGATCATAACGAAGAAAAACATGGTGGGTATACATTTGTGCTCAAAATCATGCAAGAACATCACATTTAGACATAAGGAAAGTAGTTAAAACCCTTTTTCTAATCATGAATAGTAAACCACCAAATCATATCAAAACATAGTTTAGGTAAACACATATTTCATATCTTATCATTTCATAATGTCATGCAGAGTAAAATGATATAGTACTCATCATAGTTTCCTTAAGAATCATGCTATGTAAATAGCCCATGAAACCTTAATGAAAACCCATTAATTGGAGAGAGGAAGCATGGGAAGAAAATGGTTGAGCTTGTAGGGGAAAAGTCCCCACAATCAAAACCCATATACCGTGGTGTTTATAATGGAGAAACCCTGATTTGGAGAAGCTAGAACTAAACCCTAACTTGTTCTTCCTTAAGGAGCTCAAGAACTTGGGACATTTAGACTTAAGATTTTTATGGGAGAATGAGAGGAAATGAGATGGATTTAGGGTTATAATCTGACATAAGGGCCTCCCAAGGGTCCAAAATGACGTAGTATAAGCATTAAAGATCGAGAAATGACAAAACTACACTTTGAAAACTAGCCAAACCAACCTACGAGACCCTGCCTATGACTCATACTCCATCTGTGAGTCATAAAATGACCTATCATGGGCAGAGGGACTGAAATTCAGGGTCTCTGAAAAATGGCACAAAACCTTAACTTACGACTCGTATGCCAGTTTACAAGTTGTAAACACCCCTCATAAGTGAGATGCCTAGGAACACCCTGCCATTGGAACCTACTACTAAAACCCTTTCTATGACTCATAGAAAGATTTATGAGTCATATTCCAAGTCGTAGACTAGACTTCAGATATACCCTAGATTTCACCAAGTCTTCCAAGTCCTATGAGACTTCTTTACGGGCCGTATTATGGCCTACGAGTCGTAAACCCTTTCATAAGGATCAACTGAACTAGAACTCACTCATTTTTCTGAACTTTTCATGCTTATCTCAAGTGGGCTCATACACACATATATATAAAGACCCCACCCTTTAGGCTTTATCCTAGCAAGGTGAGTATCATATGAAAAAGTTATATCAATCTATTAGGTAGCCTTAGAAGCACATGATCATAACCGTACGGTGGCACGTAGTTATGAGACTTGAGGATTTATATAAGGACCCTTTGAGTTAGTTCTCCTCACACAAGATCATTCCGTGCTAAGTCATATCCAATGAAATACATAATCATGTATATATCTATCCATCTATCTATCTATCTATCTATCTATCTATCTATCTAT
>JAOTQR010088724.1:0-34073 GCA_025774065.1 Solanum ossicruentum
TTAGATATAAGTTGGTTCTCCCAAGCCTTATCGGCAACGGGTGCCAGTCCGCCCTAACCAGACTTTGGGGCGTGACATTTTCGAGAAGCATATGCTATGACTTTTCCATTTTGCATTAACACACACTCCAAATGAATCCTTGAAGCATCATAATAAACCAAAACCCTTCTATCCCTTTTGGTAGAGCCAAAATATGAGCATATGTAAGCTTGTCTTTCAAAGTTTGAAAACTCTTTTCCCATTTGTTGGTCCAAACAAAATTTGCCTTCTTATAAGTCAATTTTATCAAAAGGGTAGCAATTGAGGAGAAACCATTCAATAACCTCTGATAATACCCCATTAACCCAAGAAACCCCTAATATCCATTGGAGTCAAGGGATTTAGTCAAATTCTTATTACTTCAATTTTCTTAGGGTTTACTTTAATTCTATCATCTGACAACACATGCCCTAGGAATCTAACTTCCTTCAACCAAAATTCATATTTAGCAAATTTAGCAAACAACTTTTCATCCCTCAACGATTGCAACACTACCCTCAAATGCTTCATATGCTCTTGTTCACATTGGGAGTAAATCAGTATGTCATCTATGAAGACTACCACAAACATGTCAAGGTAGAGTTTGAAGACCCTATTCATGATATCCATAAATATCGATGATGTATTAGTTATGTCAAATGACATCACTACAAATTCAAAATGCCCACATCTAGTCCAAAAAGACATCTTGGGAATATCACACTCACTCGCCCTCATTTGGTGTTACCTGCATCGAACATCAATCTTAGAAAATTGACTAGCCCCTTGTAGTTGATCAAATAGGTCATCTATCCTTGGCAAGGGATACTTGTTCTTTATTGTGACCTTATTGAGTTGCCGATAGTCAATGTACACTCTAAGTGAGCCATCTTTCCTCCTTACAAAAAGCACTGGTACATCCCAAGGTGACTTACTAAGCTTATGAAATCTTTCTCCCACAAACCCTTGAATTGGTCCTTTAACTCTTTTAACTCCACCAGGGCTATATGGTAAGGAGTAATAGAAATGGATTTAGTATCGGGGATGATATCTACACCAAAATCTATTTTCACAACCCAAGCCTAGGACCTAGATGTGACACAATGAATGGGAATTCGAAGGGATCCAAACAAGCCTCTTAGTATATCAATAACACATCCTTGGTCACAGAAGCAAAGTAAACAACAACAAAAGATATAATAGAAAAAGGAAGCAGGACTAAGGGAAAACTTGTTATTCATAAAAACATAAAGAGACATGCTCATAGCATAAGTACATGATAATATCCAACAACATCTCTAACATATGCGACAAGCCATTGAAATTTTTCCCTAAATTGCCTTAAAACGTCCATGGCAAGGTGGAGCATTTTGGAATTCTCTAGAATTCCCTAGAAAAAGGCAGCTCTTGCAAGAAGACCCTGGGAGCTTCTAGAAGACGCAAGAGAAGTCTTCCTTTGTAAATATCTTAGATATATTTGCAGGAATTCTCTAGAAGTGCATTTGTAGCCATTGGATCAAATTGATCCTAGCCATCCATTTAGGAAGGGGAATAGTATAAATGCCACCCCTTAGGCTTATCATTTTCATCAACCATCAAGAAAAACAAGTAATAGAGCAAAACAAGAAAAGCATTGTAATGTTTTCAAGATTCTAATAAAGAGTTCTTTCTTTGTTCCTCAAGATCTTCCTAGTTCCTTCATAGTCATTTGCTTAGTCTTTTAAAGTTTCACTAAGCATTAGAGTTAGGCTCACTAGAAACTTGAGAGTTGAAAGTTTGTTAGGCCGCACTGTTTGTTAGAATTAAGACCAAGTCCATGATAGTTGGTATCAGAGCCAAGGTTCAAAAACCATCGGAACATCAGGAGGAATGGAAGGCGGAAGCGAGATCACCCAAGTTGGCAAGGACAAATCTAGTGGCCAGAGGTCTCGATCTAGGGAGGCCATGGTGGAGTTTGAGACACGGCTAGCCAATGTGAAATTGGCCATAGTCGACGGGCAGGAGAAGTTTGAGAAGGCCAACAAGAAGTTCGAGGAGGTCGAATAATTCCTAGATAGATTGCTGGAGGAGATGCAATTCGCCATTAACCAAGTCCTGGCTCAATGTCTCGACAGTATGAAGGTCGTGGAGGAGACACATAGGGCGGAGATTTCTTCAATGTGGGAAGAGCTAGGGAGACTTTTGCCCAAGCTGGAGAGCACGGAGAAAGAGCTTAGCCTGTGCAAAAAGGCTCTTACACAGGGGACTACGAGTATGTCCAAGGTAAGGACTACACCTTCCAAGTTGGATGTTCCATGACCCAAGTCTTTTAAAGGGTCAAGAAATGCGAAGGAGTTAGAAAACTTCATCTGGAGTATGAAGCAGTACTTTAGGGCGCTCGCCACGACCGATGAAGCCCTAAAGGTGGATATGGCTAATCTCTACCTAGAAGACACCACGATGGTATGGTGGAGACGGAGACAGGGGGACATAGAAAGAGGCACCTACTCTATTAGCACCTGGGTAGAATTTAGGGCAGAACTCAAGAAGCAGTTCTACCCCAGTAATATGGAAGAAGAGGCTCATGGCAAGCTGAGGCGACTGCAGCACAAAGGAAGCATATGGGAGTACGTGAAGGAGTTTACTGAGGTACTTCTTGAGATCCCCGACTATCCTGATAAGGAAGCTTTCTTTGACTTCGTGGATGGGTTACAAAAGTGGGCTAAGCTTGAGATCCTAATATGAGGAGCTCAAGACTTGACCACTGCTATCTCCATTGCCAAGTCCCTTATTTGAGTTTAGGAAAGTGGAGAAACCTAAATCAAAGGACAAGGGCGGCAAGGGAATAAGTTGGGGAGACCCATATGGAGGTAAGGAGGCAATGGAAAGGGCAAAGGGATCCAAGGAGCATAAAGCCAGAGTAAGACCCTTAATTAGCTGCTTCTTTTGTGAGGGGTCACAAAAGGCGAGAGAATGCCCTAAAAAGAGCAATCTCTTAGCGTTGATTGAGGAGCATGAATAAGAGGAAGCCAAGATAGGGGCTGTACGACTCCTCAGTGCTATCAAGGAAAAGGTGGAGGTACCCAAGAACGAAAAGAAGGGGAGGTTGTTTGCTAAAGAGAAGATTTGAGGGCACACCATGAAAGCACTAGTTGACACGGGAGACGACAACAATTTCCTCACCCTGTAGGAGGCCAAGAGGATGGGCATCCAAATCGAGAAGGGACGTGGTTGTCTTAAAGGAGTCAATCTACACCAACTGAGACATTTGGAGTTGCCAGGAACGTAAAGGTTAGCATAAGAAATTGGAACGGACACATCAACTTCTCTATCGTAACCATGGACGATTATCCACTTGTCTTGGTTATTGAGTTCATGGACAAAGTCAAGGCTGTCCTAATTACCTTTGTGAACTCACTGTGTATCTTAGAGGAGGGTAACACTCATCTAGTCCCACTAGAGTGTGAGACCCGACTACAGGAGAAGCAGATTTCAGCCATTCAACTTGCCAAAGGCGTAAAGAAGGAGGAGCCAACCTACCTCGTCGCACTGAAGGTAGAAGGCGCTATCCCACTAGCCGAAGAACTGCCCAAAAGAGTTAAGTACATCTTGGAGGAGTTCAAAGACATGATGCTACCCGAGCTGCCGAAAAGGTTACCATTAAAGAGGAAGGTGGACCACAAGATAGAGTTGGTACCAGGTGCCACTCCACCTGCAGTAGTTTCATACTGCATGGTGCCTCCGAAGCTTGAAGAATTATGCAGGAAGTTGAAGGAATTGATGGACATGTGCTACATTCGTCCATCAGAAGCACCATCTGGAGCACCGGTCTTGTTCCAGAGGAAGCATGATGTATTACTCCGGTTATGCCTCGAATATCGGGCGCTCAACAAGATCATGATTAAGAATAAGTACCCGATCTCTCTCATTGCCGATCTCTTTGATAAACTTGGTCAAGCACGGTTGTTTACCAAGTTAGATTTACGGTACGGATACTACCAAGTGAGGATTGCCAAAGGGGATAAATCGAAGACCATATGCGTCACAAGATATGGTTTGTATGAATTCCTCGTGATGCCCTTTAGACTCATAAACCTGCCAGCAACCTTTTGCACCCTCATGAACTGTGTCCTACAACCGTTCTTGGACAAGTTCGTGGTGGTGTACTTGGACGACATTGTCATATATAGCAACACTCTGGATGATCATGTAAATCATCTGAGACAAGTCTTCCAAGTACTCCGGGAGAACGAGTTGTATGCCAAAAAGGAGAAATGTGCATAAGCTCAACGGGAATCTCCTTCTTGGGACACATCATCGGTAAGAGTAAACTTCGGATGGACGAGTCCAAGGTCTATGCAATAAAAGAATGGGAGCCACCAAAGAATGTACAAGAACTTCGATCCTTCCTTGGATTGGCTAATTACTACTGGAAGTTCATCAAGGGTTATTCTGCTATAGTCGTTCCCCTCACGGATTTGTTAAAGAAAAATCAGACCTAGAATTGGGACGGGAAGTGCCAAACCACATTTGAGGCGCTAAAAGAAGTTGTGGTGAAGAAGCCGGTGTTGGTCTTGCCCGACCACACCAAACCTTACGAAGTGTAGATGGATGCCTCCGATTTTCCTTTAGGAGGCATCCTTATGCAAGAAGGGCATCCTGTGGCATACGAATGTCGTAAGCTTAATGATATGGAGAAGCATTACACGGTTCAACAGAAACAGATGACCATTGTAGTGTATTGCCTGAGGATGTGGAGGCATTATCTGCTAGGCACCAAGTTTGTGGTGAAGACGGATAATGTTGCCACAAGTTACTTCCGTAAGCAAAAGAAGCTAACACCAAAGCAAGTAAGGTGGAAAGCTTTCTTGGCCGAGTTCAATTTTGTGATGGAGTACAAGCCAGGCAAAGGGAACATTTTGGCCGATGCCCTGAGTAGGAAGGCTGAACTTGCTTCCATCACTAGCCCAAATTTTTCGATGGTCGACCGTACAAAAGAGGGGTTGGAGCAAGACCCATAAGCCAAGAATCTGTCAGGTTTAGCAAGTCAGGGGAAGACATGCCAATTCTAGCTTGAGCATGGGTTGCTCCTCACCAAGGGAAACTGGGTATATGTGCCGAAATGGGGAGGCTTAAAGAAGGAAATCATCAAGGAGTGCCATGACTCAAGGTGGGCAGGTCATCCTAGAGTGCGAAGGACTATGACACTCGTTGAGCCAGCTTACCACTGGCCCAAAATAAGGGATTATGTGGAGCTCTATGTAAAGACTTGTGTTGTGCGCCAGCAAGACAAGGTGGAATAACGTCTCACAGCTGGTTTATTGGAGCCATTGTCCATTGCGGAGAAACCATGGGAAAGTATTTCCATGGACTTCATCATATGCCTGCCAAAATCCTAAGGGTACAGCAACATTATGGTCATCGTGGACCGATTCAGTAATTACGGAGCATTCATACCGGTCTCGACCAAGTTTAATACTGAGGATGTTGCCCGACTATTCATCAAACATGTGGTGAAATATTGGGGCATCCGGAAGACAATAGTCAGTGACCGGGACACCCGTTTCATAGGAAGATTCTGGTTGGAGCTCTTTAAAATATTGGGGTCCGAGCTCAATTTTTCCACAAGCTTTCACCCACAAATGGATGGCCAAATGGAGAGGGTGAATACCTTGCTAGAGCTATACCTACGGCACTATGTCAATGCCAATCAAAAGGATTGGGATAAGCTACTTTACATCACGTAGTTTTCTTATAACTTGCAGAAGAGTGAATCAACTGGGTCGAGTCCGTTTGAGCTTGCAATGGGACAACAACCAATGACACCACAAACTATGGCCATTAGTTACAAAAGGCCTAATCCTGCAACTTATAAATTTGCCAAGGGATGGCATGAGAAGTCGGACTTGGCAAAAGCATACTTAGCAAAGGCCACAAAGAAAATGAAGAAATAGGCCGATGCTAAGAGGCCACATTTGGAGTTAGAGGAAGGGGACTTAGTCATGGTGAAATGCCTTCCTCATCAAAGTATATGGTTGGTCAAGGTTCCCAAGGGGATAGTGAGGCGCTAGGAGGGGCAGTTTCTCGTGGAGAAACACATTGACAAACTAGCCTACCACTTGACCCTACCCTCGCACTTGGAAATGCATCTTGTTTTTCATGTGAGCCTACTGAAGCCGTACAATCAAGATCAAGATGATCCAAGCCAGGGTGAGTCAAAGAGAGCACCTACAGCCATCAAAATAGTGCCAGAACAAGAAGTAGAGGAAATTCTTGCGCACCGTGTCATTCCCAGAATGGGGACTCATCCTAGCTACACCGAATACTTTTTAAAATGGAAGGGATCTCCTGACAATGAGGCAAGCTGGGAACATAAGCTTGCATTATGGAACTACTAGGACCTTATCCGAGCTCACAAGTAGGACGCATCGAGGATGTCGCCAGATTGAGTGGGGGAGAATGCGATGAGCCATTCAAATTCTACCCAATATTTCCTTAAAACGTTCATGGCAAGGTGGACCATTCCAAAATTCTCTAGAATTCCCTAGAGAAAGGTAGATCTTGCAAGAAGGCCCTGGGAGCTTCTTGAAGACTCAAGAGAAGTATTCCTTTGTAAATATCGTAGATATTTTTGTAGGAGTTTTCTAGAGGTGCATTTGTAGCTATTGGATCAAATTGATCCTAGTAGTCCATTTAGGAAGGGTACTAGTATAAATACCACCCCTTAGGCTTCTCATTTTCATCAACCAACAATAACAACAAGCAATAGAGCAAAACAAGCAAAGCATTGTAAAGTTTTCAAGATCTCTAATAAAGAGTTCTTTCTTTGTTCCTCAAGATCTTCCTAGTTCCTTCATACTCTTTTGCTTAGTCTTTCAAAGTTCCACTAAGCATTAGAGTCAAGTTGACTATCAACTTGAGCGTTGGAAGTTTGCTAGGCTGCACGGTTTGTTAGAATTACAACCAAGTCCGTGACACATGGAATGGAGCAGGGACCAAGACACTTTCTAGGTTCACCCTCATAGTAACAAGTGTTCAACATAAAAAGCCTCAAAATTGTAAGAGTAATAAAGATAGTGTCCTCGAATTTGAGGACTCACCAAAGCTTGCTTCAAAGGATCATACTAGCCACGTGGAGGATGATCAAATGATTCCTCTGTACCTACATAGTAGTATCATGTAGGCATAGAGTATGCATTAGTACATTTGAATATACTAAGTATGTCGAATGCAATGCAACAAGACATAAGACAATATTGCCAACATTCACAATCATAAGCAATGGATAAGTATAATCTCAATATGGCATGTATGATCAATGCTTGTAAATCAGTATACACGTGTTTGGGAAGAGACCTCAACCGACATGAAACAAGTAGCTACAACTTGGAATCCAAGGCATGACACCCCCTCGGCAAGGTTGAACAGGCATAATACCCCCCGACAAGGTGTGGTCTACTTTCCAAGGCAAATCAAATATGATAACATGACTAGATGGATCCACTAGTATAACAAGGGCAATAATAATAATCCTATGGTGGAACAAAGTTTATAGACAAAAGACTTTATATAAGGACCTCTTGAGTCAAGCCCCCATATTAAGACTCACTTGGTGCTAAATCAAACCGCATGGAATACTTAATATAATCATAACATGTATAGCTTGTATGAAACATGGAAACATGACATAAGTAGCTCTTGAAACATGATTTCCCTCTACGTGTGAGCCTAACTTGAAACATGAGAGTAGATCATAATCATACATGAACCCTTGCTTTAACATGAATGGCTCACAAGAGATAAAAATCCTTGAAATAAGTCTTAGCTTATAACTTGTAAAATCGTGGATAATTTTCATGAATTCAATAAGTACTTGAAAGCCCTTAATCATCATAAAGTCACTTGACTTGTAAATTCTGAAATAAATCTTCAATAACTTGAGAATTCTTAAGTTGACATTTCATTAAACACTTGGTGGGTTTATGATACTAGTTCAAAATCATGCAATTCGAGAGTAAAATAATATGAGAACTTAATGCAAATCAAATCACCAATATGTAGTAAATCCTTCATGTAGGGTACCTTGAAATCTATTACAAAAGCTCATGATAAAGCATAGATTCATATCTCAAACCATACATAGTTC
This sequence comes from Solanum ossicruentum, assembly GCA_025774065.1. Taxonomy (NCBI): domain Eukaryota; kingdom Viridiplantae; phylum Streptophyta; class Magnoliopsida; order Solanales; family Solanaceae; genus Solanum; species Solanum ossicruentum. The sequence goes on from JAOTQR010088724.1 coordinate 8,144, forward strand.
CAATAGATATAATCAAATCAGGGTATAAGCTTGAAATGGATGGTCATGCATAATCAATCAATATTTCATAAAACCCTAACATGATTCATGCTCATAATTCATAATAAGAGATACCCATAGGTAATACAACTTGAAAACATGCAATTTTTGTAAAAAGGAAGATTGGGCTCCATGGGTGAAAGGACCCAATGGATGAAACCCCTCACATGGGTTTTTTTTAGATGAGTTTGTAGGAACCTTGGAGTTTGAAGTGAATCCTTGAGTTCCAAAGTTAAGCTTGAAATCCTTGAATTTGGAATGAAATATCTGGTTAAGTCTTAGAGAGGTTTTTGAGAGGGTTTTGAGTGATATAGAGTTGAAAAATGACTAAGTATAGGTGAGGTCACGCTTAAGTTGGCATGGAGCTATGACCTCAATGCCCTTGGGCGCATAAGAAAAACTAAGGAAAAATTTGTTTCGGTCTGCATTTGGCCATGTCGCATACCCATCGCGAAGGACAAAACAACTTTGATCTGCATCCCCTGCACGTCGCTGCTAGGGCGAGGATGCTCTCTGAAGTTGTAAATTAGCAAAAAATATTTTTCACTACAGGTACTCTAAATCTGGAATATACCCATTCCCTGCTTATATTTGCCCCTGATCGAGAATCTGTATTCAAATTTTTGATATCACACATGGATTTTTAGATATATGAAAATTACGATTATGAGCATTTTCGAAGCACATTCTAGGTTGTTTCAATATCTCCCCTTTGGGAACATTCATCCTCGAATATCAAAGAAACATGCATCAGAGAAGTAATCATGATGATTTCAGCCTGACATGAGTGCAACAAGTGCGCTTAAACATCATTTTTCAAAAATCTCAACATGAATGTCAAAAATCACCATAAACTTGCTACGATTAACATAAATGCATTCAAAATGACATAAGGGCTGAAACTTAAGACTTGAATTTATATAGGGAACTTACATTAATACCTTTGGCATGAGTAGAATGGAAAAGATATGGGTATCACTTTTTCATATCCGCCTCGGCTTCCCATGTAGCACTTTCAACATGTTGGTTCCTCCAAAGGACCTTGATGGAAGCTACATCTTTGTTTCTCAACCTCTTCACTTGTCTATCAAAAATTTCCATCAGGACCTTCTCATAGGTCAAATTATCTTCTAACAACACCCAAAACATCCAAGGGTACTATAGCACTTGGTTCACCTACACACTTTCTTAATTTACACATATGGAAGACCGACTGAACCATATTGATTTCCATAGGCAACTCCAACTCATATGCAACCTTACCACTCTCCTTAAAACTTTATAAGGACCCACAAAACTTTTGCTCAATTTACCCTTCCTGCGAAATTGGACCACAACATTCATGGGTGACACTTTCAAGTAACCCAATCACCAACCTTAAACCCAAGATATCATCTCCTCACATTGGAAAAGGACTTTTGTCTAGTTTGGGTTGTTTCCAATATCTCTCTTATCAACCTCACCTTCTCCATGGCCTCTATCACCAAATTGGGACCTTGTAAAGCCATCTCCCCCACTTCAAACCACCCAACTGGGGATCTACAACGTCTACCAAATAAGACCTCAAAAGGAGTCATACCAATGCTTGAGTGGTAGCTATTTTTGTAATAAAACTCAATAAGTGGAAGATGTTCATCCCAACTACCCTAAAACTCCAAAACACAAGCTCTAAGCATATCCTCAAGAGTTTGGATAGTCCTCTCATCTTTACCATCCATTTGAGGGTGAAAGGTCATGCTAAGCTTACCCTTGGTACCAAGACCACTTTGGAAGGACCTCGAAAAGTGAGAAGTGACTTGAGTACCACGATCTGAAATGATAGACAAGGGCACCTCATACAATCCAACAAACTCATGTATATACAACTTCACATAATCTTCGGCACCATAAGTGGTTTTGATCGATAGGATGTGAACCAACTTTGTCATTCTATCCACAACAACCCAAATAGAGTCAAAATGTTTCCTAGTCTTAGGCAACCCAACCATAAAATCCATGTTGATCTATTCCCACTTCCAAGTTGGAATATCTATGTCTTGGGCTAGTGCTTACACCCTTTGATGTTTAGCTTTGACTTGTTGGCAGTTGTGACATCCGAATATGAACTTGGCAATGCCTCTATTCATACCCCACCAATGCACCTCCCTCAAGTCTCTATACATTTTTGTAGAACCAGAGTGAATGGAATAGGATGAATTATGAGTCTCTTTCAAAATCAATTATTTCAAGTCATCCACATTTATCACACACAATCTACCTTGGTACCTAAGGGCACCATCTCCTCCTTGGGAGAAAACCTCCACTTTACTATCTTTCACCAAGTCCTTCTACTCTAGAAAGGTGGGGCCAAGATCTTGTTTTGCCATTACCTGCACAATAAAAGAAGACTTAAAACCATCAATAACCATTACACCACCATTATCAACCTCATCCAACCTAACCCCCAATCTAGCCAACCAGTGAACTTCTTTAGCTACCTCCTTGCCACCATCATCAACATGAGTTACACTACCCATGGACACTCTACTTAGAGCATCGGCCATAATATTAGCTTTATCGAGATGATAATGCACGCTCATATCATAATCTTTAAAGAGTTCTAACCACCTTCTTTTTCTCAAGTTAAGATCTTTTTGGGTGAACATATATTGGAGACTCTTACAGATGGTAAACACATCAAACATGAACCCCATACATGTAGTGACACAAAATTTTCAAAGCAAATAGCATGGCCGCCAATTTAAGATCATGGGTGGGATAATTCTTCTGATGCACCTTAAGTTGTCTAGATGCATATGCTATCATCTTACCATTTTGCATCAAAACACACCCCAAACCAATTCTTGACGCATCACAATATTCCACAAACCCTTCCAACCCTTCCAGTAGAGCCAAGATAGGAGCGGAGACAAGCTTATCTTTAAAAGTTTGGAAACTCTTATCACATTCTTTGGTCCACACAAATTTTGCCTTCTTTTAGGTCAACTTAGTCATAGGAGAAGAAATAGAAGAGAAACCACTTAGAAACCTCTCCAAACCTAAGAAACTCCTAATATCTGATGGAATCAATGGTCTAGGACAAATTCTAATCACCTCCACTTTCTTAGGATCCAATTTAATGCCATCATCTGACACCACATGCCCTAGGAAAGCAACCTTTTTCAACTAAAACTCACATTTTTTTCCATACAACTTCTCCTACCTCAAGATTTGCAACACCACCCTCAAGTGATTCACATGCTCCTCTTGTCACGACCCAAGCCTTGGGCCTAGATTTGATGTGGGTCAAAGGAAACCCAAAGGGACCCCAAGCAAGCCTCATAAAGCATCATTACACATCCTCGGTTGCGGAAGAAATAATTTAAGCATCAAAGATAAAGGAATAGGGAAACCGAGGTGAAGAGAAAAAATTGCTCAAAATTATAATTAAGAGACAGGAGTTAAACTTATATAATAGAGAAATAAAATGTCCAACAAATACCTCTAATACATGGATAAGAGTGAGGGCCAAGAGAAGGTAACTGGGCTCACACTAATAGTCAAAATAAAAATAAAGATGAATGTCTCAATACATAATAGGAGAAATAGAAACAAGGTCCCCGAAGTGGACGACTCACCAACTAGCTTGAATAACACTAAACTAGCAACGTGGAGAAGGATGATCAACTTGGGTACCGGTTCCTACATGGTGACATCATGTAGGCATAGAGTATGTGTTAGTATGTTTGAATGTACTAAGTATGTAGGATGCAATGAAACAATAGATAGGCACCATACTTGAAATGCATAATGTTAAGCAGTAGGCATAATATAACAATATGACATGTATGATCAATGCTTAAGTAAATCAGGCTTAAGTAACTCATGCTCATATAGGATATCATTTATGAAGAATAGACCAATTAGATTTCCAAAGTATGAACACCTTGGTCAGTGGATGATGATCTCACCCTATCACCATGGTGGTATGGTATAAACCCCTCACATGGTTGATGATAATTACACCTTATCACCATGGTGGCAAAGTACAAACCCCTCCCCTAATTTGATCATTACAAACCCCCACCTTGGTCAATAAGTACAAACCCCCACCTCAGTTGATGAGTACAAACCTCCACCTAGATTGATGAGTACAAACCCCTACCTCGGTTATCTGGGTTCTTAGTTCCCCTTGTTTGGGCATGGTCAAATGTAACACTTTATATAGAATTTATCATAAACATAAGCTCATTTTATCATCATATAGTCATTCATATCATATCTCATGCTTTGGACCTTTAACTCCACAAGAAACCCTAGATGGACATTTTATCAAACACTTCAGGGGTCTGAAATTGCAGTAAAATACCATGCAATTTAGAGATAAAATCACACAAGAAAATCTGTTGTAAAACCATCAATCAACACCTTGCAACACCCCAAGACATTCACATCAAAACTCTTTATCAGATCCAACATCAGATCCAAGATTTAGAGCTCAAAATAATGCTAAAACAACCATATTTTCATGAACTCAAATCACTATACAACCATATTTTCATGAACTCAAATCACTATACAGTAAATTTCTTAAAATACAAGACCCACATGTAAAATCAATTTTAAATTATTCAATATTAGTAAGAAGGAAGCTTAGGCACCATGGGTGAAAGGACCCAATGGTTTAACACTACATACCTTAGCTTGCAGATGAACTTGGTGAAGATTGGAGATAGAGACTTGAAGCTTGAAGAAGTACCTTGAAGGAAACCATAGCTTGGGATGACGGTTTGGGACATGAGTTTTGGGAGTGAAAATATGACTGTGTGTTTTTAGGGAGTATTAGGGAATGTTTAGGATGATATAATTGTGAAATTTGGCTAATTATAGGTAAAAATACATTTGGGAATACTTAGGCCCAAGACGTAGAAGTCTTGGACTGAACTAAAAAGATAGTTCCCAAAATATACAGGGGCTAGTCGCAAGGGGGATGCCGAAACTCCTCTGGATATCACATTCTTGAAATTTTATGATTGCTAAATCTTTGCTCTTAAATTGGGGTTAGACCCTTGTCCCCTAATTTGGACCCCCTAAACAAGATGCGAAGTCAGATTTTAGAAATAATAAAGGATTTTAAGATATATGAAAATTAAAATTCCAGGCATTCTGAGGCACATTTTACGAAACTTTTTGGGGGTCGTTACACCTCCTCACTATGGGAATAAATCAAGATATCATCAATAAAGACCACCATGAACATGTCAAGGTAGGGTTTAAAGACCCTATTCATGAGATTTATAAATATAGTTGTGCATTAGTCAACCCAAAGGACATAACCACAAACTCAAAGTGCCCATACCTAGTTCAGAAGCTGTCTTGGGATCATCACACTCCCTCAATTTACTTGGTGATACCTGGACAGAAGATCAATATTAGAAAAGTGACTAGCCCCTTGAAATTGATCAAAATGGTCATCAATCCTTAGTAGAGGGTACTTGTTCTTTATGGTAATCAATGCACATTCTAGGAGAACCATTCTTTTTCTTCACAAATAACACCGGTGCACTCCAAGGTGGCTTACTAGGCCTTATAAAACCCTTCTCCATCAAATTCTTCAATTGCTACTTTAATTCCTTCAATTCCGCTGGGGCCATACAGTAAGGGGGAATGGAAATGGGTTGAGTATTGGGAAGGACGTCCATACCAAAGTCTACTTCCCTTTCAGGAGCAACACTAGGAAGATCATCGGGAAAGACATCAAGAAACTAATTCACCATCAAAACCGACTCAATAGGAAGGACTTTGGACTCAACATCTATAACCCTCACAAGATGATAAAGGCAAGAAATGAATCTACTCTTGAAATGAATCAACTTTTAGGCTTTAAGGCAAGAAATGAATCTACTCTTGACCACTACATCACTACTTTCCCACTCAAGGACAAGCTCATTAGGGAATTGGAATTTAACCCCATAGATTCAACAATCAATAGAAGCATAATATTCATGCAACCAATCTATTCCAAAAATGACATCAAAATCCACTATATCTAATTTAACAAATCACAAGGCTAGACTTTATGCAATATGAATATAGGACAATTTCTGTAGACTCTTTTAGCAACAATGGACTCACCAACGGGTGTTAAAGCTTCATAAGGTTCACACAACAATTTTGGACTAACAAGAAGCTTTTTGGCAACAAAAGGAGTAATGAAAAAAAGAGTGACAACTAGATCAATCAATGCATACAGTTCAAAATCAAAAACCTTTACCATACCGTGATGACATTGGCACCTCATCCACCCCTTGTCTTCCTTTAGGAGCATAGAATCTATTTTGCCGTGGAGCATCCCTTTATTGGCCTCCCTTTGCCCTTGGACCCGTATTAGCACCTTGGCCTTTTGGACAACCATCTCTACCTTTTTTTTGAGAATGAGGACAATCAACAACTTTGTAACCCATTTTATCACAACCAAAGCAAGCATTAGAATTCCTCAAACGTGGACCACTATGATTCCTTTCACACTTTGGACATCTAGGATTCGTCATTCCTCCATTACGCCCTTAGAACCTTGGGTTAGACATCTTATCATTGGCATACCTTTTGTTAGGAGCATTGGATGACCCTTGGCCTTTGAACTTGTGGCCTTGAGGAAACTATCCACCCTTAAAACCTTAGAAACGACCTTCAAAATGAGCCCTCTTAGACTCACCACGTCTTCTTTTCTAAGCTTTTCTCCCTTAGTTGCTCGGCATAAGTCATGAGCCAAGACAAGTCCAAATCTCATACTAGCATGGTAGTATGATACTCCTCATTAATTAAGTCAGACACTCTCGACACAAATTTGTTCATCCTTGAACTTTGAACGGCTACCAAATGAGGAACATACTTGGATATCTTGTTGAACTTGATGGCATACTCCCTCACACTCATGGAACCTTGCTTAAGGTTCATAAAATCCATCATATTAGCCTCCCTTAGCTCGATAGAAAAGAACCGGTTGACAAATTGGGCTTTGAACTCTTCCCAAAGGATAGCATTATCATTCCCCTTCTCCAACTTCCATTGTGCAAACCAACATTCAGCCATCCATTTGAGTTGGTAGGCCGTCAACTCTGCCTTTTCCTCTGAATTGACCGCCATGATGGATAGCAGCTTATACACCTTATCTATGAACTCTTAGGGATCCTTATCCATCTTGGACCCATGGAACTCTAGTGGGTTCATTCTTGAGAAATCCCTCACCCTAGAAGCCAGAGCGGGAGCATGAGGGGCTTGGGCCCCTTGTTTAATTTTGTTGGTCATAACATGACCTCACATTGTAGTAGCATCTCGAAACTTATCTTGTGCTACCCTCCAGCTTGAAGAGCTTGAGGAGCAGGAGGGGCTGGTTGCTCTTTGGGTATATGGGCTCTCCTTAGTCTCCCTGTTGGAATAGGCATGATCTAGAAGAGCAAAGAGCATTTGTTAGGGAAAAAGCCTTACACGTACATCTAAAGTGCGATATAGACCATGAAGAAGTAAAATATTTCCTAAAACGCCTCATAGCCTCCCATTCATAATTGTGGCGCACTTCACAATAATGAATAAGACTCTAATTAGCATGGTGTGTTGGATTCTGAGGACCATTAATAACCTAATTCTCTGATACCAAGTTTGTTGAAACCCAAGCCTAGGACCTAGACGTGACATGACAAATGGGCACCCGAAGTGACCAAAGAAGCCTCTTATCATCTCTATTACACATCCTTGGTCATAGAAGCAAAGTAAATAACAACAAGGGATATAATAAAAAAAGGAAGTGGGACTAAGGGAAAACTTGATATTCATAAAAACATAAAGAGACAAGCTCATAGCATAAGTACAACATGATATCCAACAACACCTCTAACATGGAATAGAGCCGAGGCCAAGACATTTTCTAGGCACACCTACATAGTAACAAGTATTCAACATAAAGAAGCCTTAAAATAGTAAGAGTAATAAAGATAGTTTCCTCGGACTTGAGGATTCACCAAAGCTTGTCTCAAAGGATCGTACTGGCCACGTGGAGGATGATGAAATGGTGCTTTGGTCCCTACATGGTTATATTATGTAGGCATAGAGTATGCGTTATTACATTTGAATGTACTAAGAATGTAGGATGTAATGCAACAAGACATAAGCCAATATAGCCAACATGCATTATCATAAGTAATGGATAAGTATAATCTCAATATGGCATATATGATCAATGCTTGAAGTATAACATGCTTGTAAATCATTCATCTTGCATAAAATATATAGTATCCAAATGTGAGGGAATTGACCTCAACTGATATAGACAAAAGCAGCTACAACTTGGAACCCAAGGTATGACACCCCCTCAGCAAGGTGGAACAAGCATGACACCCTCCGCTAGGTGTGATCTACTTCCCAAGGCAAACCAAACATGATAACATGACTAGATGGATCCACTAGTATAGCAACGGTAATAATCATAATCTTATGGTGGCACATAATTTATAGAAAAAAGACTTTATATAAGGACCCCTTGAGTTGAGCCCCATCTTAAGCCTCAATCGATGCTAAGACAAATCCTACTAAATACTTAAAATAATCATAACTTGTATAGGTTTTAAGAAAAATGAAAATATGACACAAGTAGCTCTTGAAACATGATTGACCTCTTGTTGTGATCCTAATTTGAAACGTGAGAGTAGATTATAATCATACATGAACCCTTGCTTTAACATGAATGTCTCAGAAGAGATTAAACAAACCTTGAACTAAGGCTTAGCTTGTAACTTGTAAAATCATAGATAATTTTCATGAATTCAATACATACTTGAAATCCCTTAATCATCATATAGTCACTTGACTTGGAAAACCTAAAATAGATCTTCAATAACTTGAGAATTCTTGACTTCACATTCCATCAAAATGCTTGGTGTCTTCATGATACTAGCTCAAAATCATACAATTCGAGAGTGAACTAAGATGAGAAAACTTAATGCAAATCAAGCCACCAATATTTAGTAAAACATTCATGTTGGGTACCTTCAAATCCATTAAAAAATTCATGATAAAGCATAGATTCATAGCTCAAACCATACATAGTTCCAATAGATATAATCAAATCATGGTATAAGCTTGAAATAGATAGTCATTCATAATCAATCAATATTTCATAAAACTCCAACATGATTCATGCTCATAATTTCGAATAAGAGATACTTCATAGGTAATACAACTTGAAAACATGCAATTTTCGTAAAAAGGATGATTGGGCTCCATGGGGGAAGGACCCAATGGATGAAATCCATATACCTCAAACTTGGGTTTTCTTGAGATGAGCTTGAAGGAAACTTAGAGCTTGAAGTGAATCCTTGAGTTCAAAAATTAAGCTTGGAATCCTTGAAGTTGAAATGAAATATTTGATTAGGTATTAGAGAGATTTCTGAGAGGGTTTTGAGTGATATAGAGTTGAAAAATGGCTAAGTATAGGTGATTTCATGCTTAAGTGGGCATGGGGCTATGAACCTTATGCCCTTTGGTGCATAAGAAAAACTAAGAAAAATTTATATTGGTCCATATCTGGTTCACAAGGCAGGCCCATCATGAAGGATAAAATAACAATGATTTATGCCCTTAGCACCTCGCGGCCAGGTTACAAATGCTCTCTGAAAATCATAAATTAGTGAAAATTATTTTTCACTAAGGCTCCTCTAAAATCCGGTTTATGCCCATTTCCCAACAAATTTTCCCCTTGATTGAGAATATGAAGTAGAAATTTCGATATCACACATTGATTTTGAGATATATGGAAATTACAATTATGGGCATTTTCGAAGCACATTTTGGCCATTTCATCTATCTCCATTTTGGGAGGGACACCAAGAAATTCATCAGGAAAGAAATCAAGAAACTCGTGGCAACCGAAACCAACTCGATAGGAGGAACTTTAGACTACTTATCCCAAACCCTTATAAGATGGTAAATGCAACACTTATAAATCAATGTTTGAGCATTAAGGCAAGAAATAAACCTAGCTTTGACTACAAAATTATGACCTTCCCACTAAATGATTGGCTCATTAGGAAATTGGAACTTAACCTTACGAGTTCTACAGCTAATGGAAGCATGATATGCATGTAACCAATCCATCCCAATAATAACATCAAAATTCACCATTTCAAGTTCAACACAATCAAAAGGTAATACTTTATGCAATATAGACATGGGACAACCCCTATAGACTCCTCTAGCAATAACGGACTCACTAATAGGTGTAGACACCTCAAAGGATTCACACAGCAGTTCAGGACACACATTAATCTTGTTAGCAACAAAAGGAGTAATGAAAAAGAGAATAACACCTAGATACAATAAAACATACACATCATAATCATAAACCCTTAACATACCGGCTATAACATCGGGCACCTCCTCTACTCCTTACCTCCTTTGAAGGGCATAGAATAGATTTTGACATGGAACACCCCCTTATTGGCCTCTTTGTATGCTTTGATCACCATGAGCACCTTGTTATTAGGCACGAGCATCCTTTTCCTCATTTTAAGAGTAGGGACAATCAACAAGTTTGTGGCCTACTTCTCCATACCCATACCAAGCATTTGAGTCCATTAAGCATTTCTCACTATGATTTCTCCCACATTATGGGCACCTTGGAAAAGTCATGCTACCATTGCCACCTTGAGCTCTAGGTTTAGGCACCCTATCATTAACAAATCCTTTGTTTTGAGAATTGGAGGATCCTTTGCCTTTGAATAAGTGACCTTGTTGCAAGCGGCCACCCTTAGCACCTTGAAAACAACCATCATACAGAGCACTCTTGGACTCCTAACTCCTTCTCTTCCTAAGATTCTTGTCTTCAAGTTGCTAGGCATAAGATGAGCCGAGACAAGTACATATCACCCACAAGCATAGCGATGCGACATTCTTCTTTGACCAAGTCGGATACCCCAGACAAAAACTTGTTCATCCTTGCCATAGAGTCAGCAACCAAGTGAGGCGCATATTTATAGAGCTTGTTAAACTTAAGGAAATATAGCCTCATGCTTGTGGAGCCTTGCTTAAGAGTCATGCTCTCCATCATCTTTGCCTTTCTCAATTCATTAGGGAAAAACCGATTGAGGAAGGCAGCTTTAAATTCCTCCTAAAGGATATGATCAACATTCTCCCTCTCAAGTTTCCATTGAGTAAACCAAACTTGTGCAACACCCTTGAGTTAATAGGCCACAAGTTCCACCTTATCCTTCGAACTCACCCCTATAATCGCAAGCACATTGTATATCTCATCAATGAATTCCTGGTGGTCCTCTTCCATTTTGGAGTCATAGAACCCTGGAGGGTTCATACCTTGTGAAATCTCTAACCCTTGAAGCCAGGGTGGAAGCATGAAGAGCTTGGGATTCTTGGTTCAATTGGTTGGTCATGGATTGTGCCAGCATGGAAATGACATTTTGGTATTCGGTATGCATAACCCTTTCTTCTTGGGGAGCGTGAGGAGCTGGATCGACTAGACCCTCCTCGGGTGTGGGAGCTCTTTGAGCCATTCTCCTTGGTTGTGAAAAGATATATTAGAGAAAAAGACCACCTGTAACTGAAGGAAACCTTATTTTAAATCTAAGGCATAACATAGACCATGAAAAAGTAAACTATTCCTAAAACGCTTCATAGCATCCTATTCATAGTTGTGGTGTGCTTCACAACCATGAACAAGACTCTACTTGATGTGGTATATTAGATTTCAATGACCATTTACAAAGCTAGTGCTCTGATACCAATCTTTTCACGACCCAAGCCTAGAGCCTAGATGAGAAACGGTGAATGGGAACCCAAAGGTATCCAACAAGCCCCTTAAGCATGCATGGAACATCCTTGGTTTCACAGAAGGATAAGAGAGCAATAAACATATAGAATATAATTTCAAAGGGAAGCGCGACTTTGGACTCACTCTATGAAGATGTTATAGGAAAGAGGATAGACAGGGATCACATAGCAAATAAGTCTAAAGGACTGGTAAGTATGACACACGCTATGGGGGCTTTCAAGGTATTGGGACTTCCATCATATCCATCCACAGAAAACAAACATAGAAGCAAAAAATGGACAAAGGGAAGTCTTCATAATTGCATAAAGATAATAGGAGTCAAGTCCGATACATATACTTTTATATCCAACACGACCTCTAATATGACTGGAATAGGGGCCAAGACATCTCCCGAGCTCACCCTCAAAAGATAAAAAGTCCAAAATAGGAAAGCATTAACAAAAGCATAAAAGTAAAGTGGATGTTGTTCCTGAAATGGAGGGCTCACCAATAGTAGTCTTCAAAGGATTCCGTCTAGCCACGAGGAGCAAGAAGATGAACAAGAGCTCTGGTCCCTACATGGTTAGATCATGTTCCCAAAAAGTATGCCTTAGAACTTGGAATGTACTAAGTATGCAAGATTCCATGCAACAAGGAACCTAAGCTATAATAATCAATATGAATAATCATAATCAATGGACATGATCTCAATATGACATGTATGATCATAGCTTAAGTTAAAACATGCATGAAAATAATCACACTTGCATTATGTATCATACATATGTGGGAGGAGACCCTAACCGACATATAAGACCAAGCGAGCTACTACTTGGAATCTCAATGTTCACTTCACACCAAATAAAGGAGTGGTGTACTTGCCAAGGTAAACCAAGCATAACCCCATATATTGGGTAACATGACCTAGTTGGATCCAATAGTAAAATCCCATTTAGGGAAACAATGTGAACCTATAGAGACACATAGTTAAGAGATCAAGACTTTATATAAGTACTCCTTGGGTTGAGCCCCCACCATAAGCCACTTTTGGTACCAGGTCTAGTCCAACCGAATACTTGAAATATTCATAAACTTAATCATAGCTTGCATGACTTATAGAAACATGATAACTTGGATTGAGTAGCGCGTTCAAATACATCATCCCTACATATGACATATACCTTATACTCGAGGGTAAAAACATAGCATAGACTTGACTCCTTCTAGTAGGCATTGTATTACACATGAGGGTAGAGATTGTAACATACTTGAGCCCTTCTAGTGAGCTTTAGAAAGTACATGAGGGTAGAATAGTGATCATACGTGACCCCTTCATGTAGACATTATTTTCTCATAAGAGGGTACAATATATAACATGAGGACTTAAAATTTTAATTACAAATCATGGGAACTTTTCACGAGTTCAATACATGCTTAGGAGCACATAACTTATCATAACATGCTTGTCTTGAAATTCATGCAATAATCTTTCATCAACCTAAGAAGCCTAGTCATGTAGATTTAGTCAAGCGTGGTGAGTATATGCACATGTACTTAAAATCATGCACTTCAAGAGTATGAGAGAAGAGAGGAGTAAAATCAATTCATTTAAAGTTGTTCAAATCAACCCACCATGATAGTAAAATCCTTATTTTAGATATCATAAAATACACTAAAAATCCACAAGTTCTTTCATAGCTTTTCATAGCGTCATAGAGTACATAACTTTAATATCATAAAATCCATAACAATGTCAAACACTAACAATATTTCAGCATAATAAAATCATTACTTGAAGAACCCACATAGAAATTATATGTATAAAGCATAATAGGATCACCATAGGAAAGAGTTCATAAATGCACTTAAAATAATCCATAAATCTCACGTAATTTGAGAAGAAGATTGGTTGGACTTGTGTGTAGGAAGGTTCCCACAAACAAACCCACATACCTTGGTGTGATTATGGCTAAGGACACCTAGCGTATGATTCAAAATGCCAGCTTGCCCCCTTACTTTGAAAGCCTTGAAGAGCTTGAGAGAATCTTGAGACTTCGAGATTTTTTGGAATGAGGAGGAATAGGGTGCATTAGGGTTGTATATGCTGATAGAGGACATAGATGGGGTCAAAACAATGTAGCTTGGACTTAAAAAAAGTAGAAAGATCAAATTTACCCCTATTAAAATCCTAGTTGGAAAGGTCTACGAGACCCTATTTACGGGCTATAGAACATTCTACGAGCCGTATATGGGGTTACGTCTGATGGCCCTTTTCCAAACTTCAAAGACCCCTTTCTCTGATTCTCATTCTACAAGACCATCTGTGACTCGTAGAGGACTTTATGAGTCATCTGATAATTCATAGATTGAACTTCAGTAAGATCCTAAATTTCATCAAGTCTACTAGATTCCATGGACCCACTTTACAGGTCATACTTCATCTTACGAGTCGTAAACCCCCTTTGTAAATAGTAACAATTCAAATTTTCTATTACATGTATCCTATCCCCGTGAGTGGGGTCTTATAGCCCTCTTTCACTAATGTATTCAATTCTAATAAAATGGGCTCAAGGTTATTTTTGGATTTGACATCTTTAATCAAAGAAGATTTGAAACCATCTACGTCAATGATACCTCTATTTTCGGCTTCATCTTACCCAACCCCCAATCTATCCAACCAATGGACTTTCTTCGCTGATTCCCCCTTACCTTTATCAATATGAACCATACTCTCACTATACTTAGAGCATCGACAACAACATTAGCCATGCCCGATGATAATGCACACTCATGTCATAATCCTTAAGGAGTTCTAATCACCTTTTTTGCCTCAAGTTGAGATCTCTTTGGGTGAACACACATTGGAGTATCTTGTGGTCGGTGAACACATACATGAACCCTATACATATAATAATGTCATATTTTCAAAGCAAATACCATAGCTGCTAGCTCAAGGTCATGGGTAGGATAATTTTTCTCATGCACGTTTAGTTTCCTAGAAGCATAGACAATGACCTTACTACTTTGCATTACTACACAACCCAAATCAATTCTTGAAACATCACAACGTACAACAAACCCTTCTAACTACTCCAGTAAAGCAAAAATAAGATCGGATGCATTCTTGTCCTTTAAACTTTGAAAACTCTATTCACGTTCATTGGTCCAAGAAAATTTTTCCTTCTTTTGCATTAACTTTTTCAAAGGGGAAGCAATTGAGGAAAATCTCTCAACAAATCTCTGGTAGTACCCCGCTAAGCCCAAGAAACTGCAAATATCCATTGGAATCAAGGGCCTAAGCCAATTTCTCACCACTTTTATCTTTTTAGGATCCATTTAATCCCTTCATCCAACACCACATGCCCTAGAAATACAACTTTTTTCAATGAAATTTCACATTATCAAGCTTTGAAAACAACCTTTCATCCCTCAATGTTTGCAACACTACCCTCAAATATTTCATATGCTCTTCCTCACTCCAGGTATAAATCAAAATTTAATCAATGAACAACACAACAATCATATCAAGGTAGGTTCTAAAGACCCTATTATAAAATTCATAAATATTGTCCATGCATTAGTTAGGCTAAATGACATCACCATAAATTCAAAATCCCATACCTAGTCTGAAAAACCATTTTAGGAATATCTCCTTCCCTCCCTTTCATTTGATGGTATCCAAACTGAAGATCAAACATAAAAAAATGAGTAGCCCCTTGCTATTGATCAATTAGGTCATCTATGCTTGGTAGAGGATACTTGTTCTTTTTGGTGACCTTATTGAGTTACCGGTAGTCGATGCATATTCTAAGTAATCCATATATCTTTCTCACAAACGACATTGGTGCACCTCAAGGTGACTGCTAGACCTAATAAAACCCTTCTTTAATAAATCTTTGAATTGATACTTTAACTCTTTCAATTCCGCCGTGGCCATATGGTAGGGATGAATGGAAATGAGTTGCATATCGGAAAGGAGGTCTATACCAAAATCTATTTCCCTTTTGGGAGTAAAGGAGTTCATCGGGAAAGACATCAAGAAACTTATTGACCACCGGGACTAACTCAATAAGAAAGAATTTAGACTCAACATCCCTAACCCTTATAATATAATAAATGCAACCCTTAGAAATCAATTCCTTAGCCTCAACACAAGTGATAAACCTAACCTTAACTATCAAATCATGGCCTCCCCACTCAAAGATGGGTTCATTAAGAAATTGGAACCTAACTTTGTGGTTCCATAATCAATGGAAGCATGATATGCTTGTAACCAATCCATCCCAAGTGTAGTTTCAAAAGATATCATGTCAAGTTCAACAAAACCACAAGACAAAAATTTATGCAATATGAACATGGAAGAACCCCTATAGACCCTTATTGCAAAAAATATACTCACTAGTGGGGGTACACACCTCAAAGGGTTCGCAGAATAATTCAAACAAGCATTAATCCTATTACCAACTAATGAGGTAATGAAAGACAGAGTGGCACCCAGATCCAATAACGCATACACATCATAATCATAAAACTTTAACATATCAATAATAACATCACGTGCCTCGTCCACCCCTTGCCTCCCTTGAAGAGCATAGAATCGGTTGTGACGTAGAGCACCCCCTTATTGACCAACTTGTTCCCCTTGATCTCCATGGGTACCTTTTCCTTGAGGATGACCACATCTACCCTTGTTCAAAGCATTTGGACAATGAACAAACTTTTTGGCCCATTTTACCACACCAAAAGTAAGCACCTACATCATGGTAGCATCGACCAACATGGTTCTTCCCACACCTTCCACACTTAGGAATTATTTATCCACTATTAACACCTTGAGCTTTAGGGTTGCGCACCTTATCATTGGCAAACCTTTGGTTTTGAGCATTTGATGATCCTTGGTCTTGAAATTTGTGGCCTTGTTAAAAACGACCACCTCTAGCACCTTGAAATCCACCATTATATTAAGCACTCTTGGACTCCCCACTCTTTCTCTTTCTGAAATTTTCTTCTTCAAGTTTCTTAGCATATGTCATAAGCTAAGAAAAGTCCATATCCCCAACAAGCATAGCGATGCAACATTTTTCATTAACCAAGTCGGATATTCTCGAGACAAACTTGTTCATCCTTGCCCTAGAATTGACAACCAAGTAAGGAGAATATTTTTAGAGTTTGTTAAATTTGAGGGAAAAATCCCTGATACTCGTGGAGCCTAGTTTAAGATTCATGAACCTCATCATCTTTGCCTCCATTAATTCAATAGGAAAAAGGTTGAGGAAGGTGGCTTTGAATTCTTCCCAAGGAATAGGCTCATCATTTTCCCTCTCCTTCTTCCATTGAGAAAGACCTTTGAGTTGATAAGCTGCAAGTTCTACTTTATCCTCTGAGCACACCCCCATAATAGTAAGAACCTTATACACCCTCATCAATAAATTCTTGAGGATCTTCCTCCACTTTAGAGCCATGAAACTATGGAGGGTTCATCATAGTGAAGTCTCTCACTCTTAAGGCCAGGGTAGGAGCATGAGAAGCTTGGGACCCTTGATTTACTTGATTGGATACAACCCTCACCAATAAGGTAATAATATTCTAGTGCACGACAGGAGAGACACCAACTTTTTCTTGGGGAGCTTGTAGGGCTGGAGGGACTGGAGAGGCTGGAGGGGGCGAATCACCCTCGAGAGTAGGAGTTCTTTTTATGGTTCTTCTTGATACCATAGTCTAGAAGCACAAAAAGGAAATCATTAGAGAAAGGAAGTCTTGAATCAAGTCCTAAAGCATGATATATATCATGAAGAAGTGAGTTATTTCCTAAATGCCTCACAACTTCTTATTCATAGTTGTGGCATGCTTCACAACCATGAACAAGACTCTACTCCATACGGTGTTTTTGATTTTGAGGACCATTTACAAAGCTAATGCTTTGATACTATGTTTGTGATGAACAATGCCTAGGGCCTAGGTGCAAAACAATAAATGGAGAAACCGAAGGAACCCCAAATAAGCCTCAAGTATAGGTAAGCACATCCTTTATTGCAAAAGCATAAGTTAAACGTCAAATAATTTAAAACTACAAGAATCAATGCTTTGGACTCAAGCTATTGGGACAAAAAGTGAATAGGAATTTCCACCATCAAATCACAAGAAAAGACTAAGGGAAGGGTAAGTACGACTAGAGTTATAGGGAAATTGAGAGTTAGGAAGATCATCACATGCCATCAACATTACATATACAAGGGAAGGGTCTAAAGGAGTCTTCATAAGCACACAAATGTCTCAAAAGTCAATCACTTCACATTATCCTGCAACACCTATGACATGAGTGGAATGGGGGACAAGACATTTCTTGGGCTCACACTCAAAAGTAAATATCCAAAAATAGATAAGTTTTAGCATAAGCATGAAAGAAAGTGCTTGTTGTCCCCAAAATGGAAGACTCACCAATAGCAAATGTTCAAGCAACCCAAAAAGTCAGGTGGAGGAGGAGGAATAGGAGCTATGGAACTCATATGGTTAGATCATGTAGGAAAAAAGTATTCATTGGTACTTGGAATGTACTAAGTATGCGGGGTGGAATGCAACAACAAGACATAATCCATATTGAACAAGATGCATAATCATGATTAAAGGATACAAGCTTGATATGATATGAATGATAAATGTTGTAGTCAAAACATGTATGAAGTTAATCAAATCATATAACATATCGTACTTATATGTGAAGGTAAAATAATGCCATATTGCCCCCGCTTTTTTCATTAATCCTTCAATCTCTTTTTCTTAATTTTGGCACGTGATTTTTACAAACAAACTATGTAACCCTATAGATTTAGAATTTTAAGATCCAATGGAGTGTTCATAATTTCTAACTGAGCTTCCCATGATAAAGTGAATACCCCTATTTGAAACGAACCCAAAAATTGCCTGAAAAATATGCCTTGGAAAGCCCAAAATTTTAAATTCTATATATCTCAAAGTTCATTTGGTATTTTGCAAATTCGACTTCATATTCATGCTTAGAGGGTCAAATTAGGTGAAAAATAGTGTAAGACGAACTTAAGAGTGAAAGATTAGCAATTATGAAATTCAAAAATGTGATTTCCAATGAGCTGTGCGCGCCGCCGACCAGTGTAAATTGGAATTTTTTTAACTTCGACCAAACACTTCTAAGTGTTGGGCCTAAGTGTTCCTGAATGTGTTTTTACCTATAGTTAGCCTTCTTTTACCCTCACATCATCCTAAACATTCTCCAATATTCACTCAAACACTTAACCACATTTTCACTCCCAAATTCAAGTCCCAAACCCTCATCCTAAGCTAAGGTTTTCCTTCAAGGTTCTTCTTCAAGCTTTAAGTCTTCATCTTCAGTCTTCACCAAGTTCATTTCTAAGCTAAGGTATATGGGTTTCTTTCCCCTTGATAGCCAAGTCTCCTTTTACTCAAATGGGACTTGCTTATTATGAAATTCACTTCACTATATGTTAAAACCATGTAAAGTTGTGGTTGTTTTGCTATGTTTTGAGCTATAAATCTTGGATCTATTGTATGATTTGATGAGGGATGTTGATGTATATTGCTTGAGGGTGTTGCAAGGTGTACATTGATGGTTTTACTATGGATTTTCTTCCATAAATTCATCTCTATGTTTCATGGTTTTATATTAGCATTACACACCATCTAAGTATTTAATATAATGTGCCGATGTGGTTTCTTGAGGAGTTTAAGGTCCAAAGCATGATATATGATATGATTGACTATATGATGATGAAATGAGCTAATGTATATGATATACTGTATACAAATTATTGTATTAGACCATATCCGATTGGTAGGGACAAGAGCTCGACTAACAGAGGTGGGGGTTTGTACTCATCAATCAAGGTTGGGGTTTGCACTCATCAACCATGTGAGGGATTTGTACTTCACCACCATGGTGATAAGCTATGATTATCATCAACCACGTGAGGGGTTTGTACCACACCACCGGAGTGATGGGGTAAAACCATCATCAATCATCTAAGGGGTTTGTACCTAGGAAATCTAGCTTTGTTTCTTCTACACATATGATATCCTAGATGAGTATGAGCTACTTAAGCATGTTTTACTTATGCATTGGTTATACATGCCATATTGTTATATTATATCTATTGCCTATTGTTATGCATTTTGATTATGATGCCTAATTCTTATTGCATTGCATCCTACATACGTAGTACATCCAAATGTACTAACGCATACTCTTGCCTATATGATATCACCATGTAGGAACCAGTGCCCACGTTGATCATCCTCTTCCTCCATGTGGCTATTTCGGTACTACTCAAGGTGGTTAGTGATTCCTCTACTTCGGGGTCCTTAGTCTATGTTGCTCTTATTATGTATTGTGACATTCTTCTTTATTATTTATTCTGACTATGAGGGTGAGCCTGATTACTTTATCTTGGCCCCCACTCTTATTTATGTATTAGAGGTATTTGTTGTACATGTTATGTATCTATGCTAAGAGTCTTGACTCTATTGTTCTTCATGTCTTTGGTACGAAAGTGCTTTGTCTTAGCCTCGGTTGTCCCACTTTATTGTCTCTTGATGCTTGTTTTATTGCTTCCATGTCCAAGGATGTGTAATAATGTTCTAAGAGGTTTGCTTGGGGTCCCTTCGGGTTCTCCTTAAGTAGTGTCATGCCTAGGTCCTAGGCTTGTATCATGAAAAACTTGGTATCAGAGAACTTGGTTGATAGATCTTCAGAGTCTAACACACCATCTCGATTAGAGTCCTATTCATAGTTGTGATGCGTGCCATGACTATGAATAGGAGACTATGAGACGTTTTACGAAATATTTTCCTTCTTTATGTTCTAAGTCATGCTATAGAGTTGTTGGAAGGTTTTTCCCCTAACAATTGTTCTTTTCTATGCTAGATCATGCCAAACACTAGAGTAAGGAGGTTCCAACCTCCCGAGGAGCAACCTACTAATGGTGAGCTCCAGGACTCTCTCATTATGCTTGCCCAAGTTGTGGCCAACCAAGTCAATCAAGGGGCCCAAGCCCCTCATGCTACTACCCTGGGAGCTAGGATAAGAGACTTAATGAGGATGAATCCTCCGGTTTTTTATGGGTCAAAGGTAGATGAAGATCTACAAGAGTTCATTGATGAGGTCTAAAAGATCTTGAATATCATGGGTGTTGGGCCAAATGAAAAGGCGAAGTTGGCGGCCTACCAACTCAAAAAGGTAGCTCAAATATGTTATGATCAATGGAAGAGTGAGAAGGGGCTTGGTAATGTGGTGCTTTGGGAGGAGTTTAAATTGCCCTTCCTTACTCGGTATTTCCCTCTTAAGCTTAGGGAAGCTAAGTTGGTGGAGCTTTATGAACTTGAAACAAGGTGTTATAAGTGTGAGGGAGTATGCCCTCAAGTTTAATCAACTTTCTAAGTATGCTCATCATTTGGTGGTCGATCCTAGATTTTTAGGATGAACAAGTTTGTGATGGGGGGTCCGACTTGGTAAGTGAAGAATGTCGGTCCACCATACTAATTAGTAACATGGACTTGTCTCGGTTGATGACCTATTCCAAGAAAATGAAGGAGGAGAAATTTAGGGAGAGAAAGGGCATGAGGCTAAGAGAGCCCAATTTTAGGGTAAATTCCAAAAGGGTGCTAGATTTATCAAGGCCCAGGGCCTTCTCATGCTACTAATAGTGGGTTTCCCAATAACTTCCCTAGGCCTTAAGGAGTTGGTGGTGTGACTCCTATGGTTGTGTTCCCTAAATGTGGAAGGAGTCATGGAGGCCCTTGTTTGAGGGGTTCTAATGCATGCTTTGAATGTGTGGAACTTGGTCACAAGAAGGCAGATTATCCATGAAACTATGGCAAGGGCCAGGGTGTAAATGTGATTCCATTGGGTAGAGGTGGTCGTTAAGGTGGTGTCCTAAGACACAATCGATTTTATGTTCTCTATGGGAGGCAAGGGGGTAGTGAGATTCCCGTTGTGGTTATTGGTATGTTGAAAATCTTTGACTTTGATGTGTATGCTTTGATTGATCCAGGTACCACTCTTTCCTTTGTTACACCTTTTGTTTCTAAAAAGTTCCATATTTCCCCCGAGTTGTTGAATGAGTCATATGAAGTGTCTACTCCTATTGGTGCCTCTATTGTTGCTAGGAAATTTTATAGAAGTTTTTGTATTTGCATATTGCATAAGCTGTTGCCTTATGATCTTGTTGAATTAAGCATGGTAGATTTTGATGTAATTCTTAGGATGGATTGGTTGCATGCCTACTATGCTTCTATTGATTATAGAACTCATAGGGTCATGTTTCAATTTCCTAATGAACCCATCCTTGAGTGGGAAAGTCAAGATGTGGTTGTCAAGGGTAGATTCATTTCTTGCATTAAAGCTCATAAGTTGATCTCTAAGGGGTGTCTTTACCATCTTATGAGGGTTAAAGATGTGGAGTGCAAAGTTCCTTCCACAGAATCGGTTCTGTTTGTAAATGAGTTTCTTGATATCTTCCCAAATAACCTACCCGATGTTCCTCTCGAAAGGGAAATATATTTTGGTATAGATCTCTTCCCTGATACTCAACCTATCTCCATTTCCCCTTACCGTGTGGCCCTGATGGACTTGAAGGAGTTAAAGGAATAATTGAAAGATTTGGTGGAAAAGGGATTTATTAGACCTAGTCAATCACCTTGGGGTGCACCGGTGTTGTCTGTAAAGAAGAAGGATGGGTCACCTAGAATGTGCATTGACTACTGGCAACTCAATATGGTCACTATAAACAACTGATATCCTATTTCACGGATTGATGACTTGTTTGACCAATTTCAAAAGGCTAGCTTCTTCTCAAAGATTGATCTTCGGTCCGAGTATCATCAAGTGAGGGTGAGGGAGTGTGATAATCCCAAGATGGCCTTCTGGACTAGATATAGGCATTATGAGTTTGTTGTGATGTCATTTGGGTTGACCAATGCATCAACCATCTTCATGGACCTAATGAATAGGGTCTTCAAACATTACCTTTTTTCTTTTGTTGTGGTTTTCATTGATGATATATTAATCTGTTCACATAGTAGAGAGGAGCATATGGGGCATTTGAGGGTCATGATGCAAAGATTGAGGGAGGATAAATTGTATGTCAAATTTGACAAGTGTGAATTTTGGTTGAAGGAGCTTGCATTCTTGGGTCATGTGGATTCGGAGGATGGTTTTAAAGTGGATCTTAAGAAAACCAATGTGATTAGGAATTGGCCTAAACCATTGACCTCGTCAGATATTAGGAGCTTCCTGGGCCTAGCGGGTTATTATAGAAGGTTTGTGAAAGGTTTCTCCTCCATTGCTTCCCCTATGATAAAATTGACTCAAAAGAAGGTTAAGTTTGTGTGGACTGATGAATGTGAGAGAAGTTTGCAAACATTGCAAGACAAGCTTGTGTACACTCCTATATTGCCACTACCAGATGAGGTTGAGGGATTTGTGGTATATTGTGATGCTTCTCGAGTTGGTTTGGCTTGTATATTGATGCAAAATGGTAAGGTCATAGTCTATGCTTCTAGGCAACTCAAAGTACATGAAAGGAATTCCCCTACACATGATCTAATTTGGGCGCCGTGGTGTTTGCATTAAAGATTTGGCATCATTATTTGTATGGTGTGCATGTTGATGTGTTCACCGATCATAAAAGGCTCCAATATGTCTTCACTCAAAAAGATATCAACTTGAGGCAAAGAAGGTGGCTAGAACTTCTTAAGGACTATGACATAAGTGTGTATTACCATCCCAATAAGGAAAAAGTTATGGTGGATTCTTTAAGTCACATATATATGGGTAGCATAGCTCATGTTGATGGTAGTGATAAGGAGATGGCTCGGGAAGTGCATCAATTGGCTAGATTGGAAGTTATGTTGGAAGAGGTTGGGGCTGATGGTGGTGTTGTTGTTGATGGGTCTAAATCTTCGTTGGTTGATAAGGTGATAGAAAAACAGGTTCGACTCTTCCTTGCTTGAATTAAAGGCCTTGGTGAAGGAGGGCAAAGTAGAGGTTTTCTTCGAAGGGGGAGATGGTGACCTTAGGTACCAAGGTAGGTTGTGTGTGCCTTGTGTTGATGGTTTGACGGGGAAAATCCTTGATGAGGCCCATAATTCTTCTTATTCTATCCACCCCGGTTCCACCAAAATGTATAGAGACTTGAGAGATATGTATTAGCGGGGGTATGAAGAGGGACATTGCCAAATTCATTTTTCTTTTCCATAGTTGCTAACAAGTCAAAGCGGAATATCAAAGGTCGGGTAGCCTAACCCAAGATATAGAGATTCCCACTTTGAAGTGGCAGGTGATTAATATGGATTTTGTGGTTGGGTTGCCCAAGACTAGAAAAGGTTTAGGTTCCATTTGGGTGGTGGTTGATAGGATGACAAAATTGGGCCATCTTCTACTAGTTAAGACTATATATTGGGCTGAGGAGTATGCAAGGTTGTACATCTATGAGTTAGTGAGGTTGCATGGGGTTACTTTGTCCATCATATCAGATCAAGTTTCACAATTCACGTTACACTTTTGGAGGTCTTTTCAAAAGGGGTATTGGTACAAAAGTTCACCTTAGTACAACCTTCCACCCTCAAACGGATGGCCAAGACAAAAGAAACATTCAAACCCTTCAAGCTATGCTTAGGGCCTATGTATTGGAGCTGAGGGGTAGTTGGGATGACCATATTTCTCTGATTGAGTTTGCATACAACAATAGCTATCACTCTAGCATTAGCATGTCTCTTTTGAGGCTCTCTATGGGAGACGTTGTAGATCATCGGTTAGGTGGTTTGAGGTTGGAGAGGTAGCTTTAATGGGGCCGAATCTGGTTATGGAGGGTCTTGAGAAGGTGAGGATGATTCGGGAAAGGTTGAAAACAGCCCAAAGTCATCAAAACTCCTATGTTAAGGTGAGAAGAAGAGACCTTGAATTCAAACTGGATGATTGGGTTTATTTGAACGTTTCTCCAGTGAAAGGTGTGGTCCATTTTAGTAAAAGGGAAGTTGAGTCCAAGATATGTTGGTCCTTATGAAGTCTTGAAGAGAGTTGGTGAGGTAGTTTATGAATTAAAGTTGCCTAGTGAAATGAATTTGGTTCATCCGGTGTTCCATGTCTCTATGTTGAGAAAATGTGTTGGTAATCCTAATGCTATTGTGCCTCTTGACATTTTGGGTGTTGTTGAGGATAACTTCACTTATGAGGAGGTTCGAGTTCAGATCTTAGAAAGGCAATTGAAATGGCTGAGGAACAAGGAGGTGACATCCATTCAGGTCCTTTGGAGGAACCAACAAATCGGAAGTGCTACTTGGGAGGCCGAAGCAAACATGCAAAGGCAGAATCTTTATCTTTTCCACATTACTCAAGCCTAAGGTACTAATTCTAAGTCCCCTATGTGATTTCAAGTCTTACGTTTCAGCCCCTATGTCATTCATATGCATTCATGAATAAGTTGGCAAGTTATGATGATTTTACACATATGTTGAGATTTTGAAAATGGCGTTTTAAATGTGATGTTGCATTCTTGTTGGGGCTTATTTTTTTATGGTTACTCTTGTCTTGTATGTCTCTCTTACATTCGGGGATGAATGTTCCTAAGGGGGAGATATTGAAACGACCCCAAAAAGTACCCGAAAATGTGCCTCAAAATGTTCAGAATTTTAAATTCCATATATCTCAAAATCAGTTTGCTATTTCAAAAATCCAACTTTACATTCATATTAAGGGGTCAAAATTATGTTAGAAAAGTTCTAACCCTGATTTAAGAGTGAAAGATTAGTAATTATGAAATTCAAAAATGTGATTTCCAATGAGTTGTGCGCATCGCCTCCACGATGTGCACCATTGTAAAATCGGAGCTTTTTTTTTTTGCTTTGTCTAAAAACATCTAAGTGTTGGGCCTAAGTGTTTCCAAACATATTTTTACCTATACTTGGCCTTTTTTCACCCTTATATCATTGTAAATATTCCCTAATACTCAAACACTTATCCATATTTTCGCTCCCAAATTCAAGTCCCAAACCCTCATCCTAAGCTAAGGTTTTCCTTCAAGGTTCTTCTTCAAGCTTCAAGTCTCC
>JAOTQR010088734.1:0-34064 GCA_025774065.1 Solanum ossicruentum
AATATACTTTACCTTTCAATTATCTTTGAGATGGTTCTTTTGGTGGTCACAATATTGGAGTTGTAGGGCTGTATATATATCATGTGACATGCAGATAATCATACAAGATAATAGGACAGTGAAAAGAGTCCGTTACACAAATAATGAAATACGTATGAGATAAATAACTCATGAACTTTATTTGGCAAAAAGAACCCATGTAACTTGGTATCCATGTATATATGTAGATTTGAAGGTGACTATGTATGAGAGCATATGAACATGTGCAAGAGTGTAGACACAGTTAATAGTTATGTCGGAGTCGGTAAGTGCATTTATGTGTCAAGGAAGGATCTATGTTTCATGCCAAACAATACGAAATCAAGTAGCCTTACATATCTCGCTGTATGACCTCGTTATTACCTCAGGATAACCTTCCCTTCCTCCAAATATTTATCTAAAAAATGATAGGTGATAAAACTAGTATTAGCAGCCAATAGATGCATCTTGGCAGCCTAATCTCATAATAAAACAACATACGGGCAGCAAGCAGATAATTATAAATCCGAGCGTATTCTTTCAACCTTTCTGCCCTAATTGTATTTTCTAATAAACGTTCACATATACATATCATGTGCGAATTATTTAAGTGCCATAATAGTCTTACAATAGCCAACAAAACACAAAACATAATAATTCTACACAATAGACAAATAGGCGGCATAACGTTACATCCCTTTGCTACATCTCGACGTCGACAATTCCGAACCTATTTGAACTTTACCCAAATTCTCCTCAACACATCTGTACAAAACAAACAACCTTAATAAGGTCATATAATAGTACAAAGGTAGTCATGAAGGACGTGAGGCAATAGCCTTCCATCCATCAGCCCACAAGTTCATACTAAGAACATAATTGCGATATCACACAAGAAATCACTTTCGCGGACTGTAAAAATTGTGCAGCAGCCTTTATACATCATTAAAGAATAAATACTCATTAAGAACAATAGAATCCCTTCATAATCAATCCAACCAAAAAGAGAAAAGCTTCCAAATAAATAAGAAAAAATGTATAACAATCTTGTAACACATGCTGTCCAAAGTTTTCAGCATATACCTAACCAACATGATCCCTTGTTTTTCCTGAAGAAACCTTGCTAAACACATAACTATAATCACTTACCTTTACATTCAAGGTTGAGGACCTCCTTTAGAACCCTAAAAGATTCTTTTGGATGCTTTACAAAGTCAAGGAAGAAGAATAAAGAATCTTTGTGAAAGCTGAAATTTTTCAAGTCTAAGAATGAATTAAATTTACTTCTTGTAACCCCTTTTAAAGGATTACATTGGCAGACTTTCTTTTAGCTTTTAAGCTTATTTTATCAAGTTAGTAAGGTACCATTTTTCCCCTTTCACTTGGGCCTTATTAGGTTGCAAACTCATAGGCCTTGGCTGCCAATTTTCCCCCTTACTCTTAGTTAGTTTGGGCCTAAATTATCAAAGAAATTGTGATGTCTTTGGGCTCTTTTAATATCCTTATTTGGCTGAAAATATAGTCCATTTATGATGCTAAAACATGGGCTAATGTTACACTCTTAACACGGATTTTATTCATAATCAGACTGGGACAAATGCGACGTAGTGTCTCATCTTTGTTTAGCTAGAAAATTTAAGCTAAGCAAGTAGTTGACTCACCTGCTAGCTTCCTAAGTCCTGCAAGCACCTCAATTCTCTCACATTGTTTAGGGTCGTGATCTGCTCAATTTGACAAAAAAACATGTATACACTAGACCCTCTTAAGTGTTAGACGCATATATCGGCCTAGAACATGAGATTCAAGCACTTTTAAAAATAGGCACTAATTTGAGAAGTCATATCATGTTTCATTTGCATAGTACTAGTATTGTAAGAGTTGGGGTGTTACATTTGATTCTTAACTCAAAGATAAAAAGATAATTTTTTTCCTTTTCTCATGATATTCTATTAATTTAATTGTATTTTTTATGAGGAGATAATGGTGAAAATGCCACAAAGTAAAATTACTTGAATTTCCTATTTCGTAAGCATTTCCAAAAATATTTTTATTAATCTTACGAATAGCTTGAACAACTTTGCCTTGACATATATAGAAAATATAATAAAACTATGTATTGAAGTGATAAATTCTATGCTAAAGTATAATATGGTACTATTTTTATAGGTATGTTCTTGTTTCATATGTTTAATGAATAATATACAACTAGAATAAAGCATTAATAACACATTGTAGTTAAATAAAATAGGTATTGTATAATTCAATTTGTTTGTGGTTTTCATTGTTGCTGCTAAATTTATTTCTTCAGTTTCCATGACACTTGCAATAGCCTTTTCAACATCTCCTATTTCTTCTGCAATAAAGTGTCTTCCAAATCAAGCACTTTCATTTTTTCATTAATTTTGATCTACAAGATATGTATTCTTTTTGTTTACTTAGCACCAATTTTACAATAAAATGTGAATTCATCATTCTATATATATAAAAATATATTGTATTTGTTAGCAAAAAAAATTTATTGACACATCCTCTCACCTTTCATAAAATAATAAAAAGAATGTAGCATATTATTTAATATCATACATGTTTAAATATAACATGATATCATCTTTTTAGATATTGATTGTTTATAGGTTGTAACGTCACAGCCAAACAATTATCTAGAAACCTCAAATAACGTAATGTGACACTTTGTTTCATGAAAAATCTCGAGTTTTAGAAGAAATCTTTAAAAATATCAAAAAAGTAAATAATTAGCTCATTTATTGATATATGAAACTGCTGGAAATTAATGAAAAAAATTTCAGTACTACCTTTACTCATAGACAATTTTTTGTGTTGATAACGAGTATACCTTGCAATGTTATCATTAAATTTCAACTTTTTATAGCATTTATTGCATGATTCATACCAAGGGTCATCTATATTTATTATATGTTTAATTGTTGTACTAAACTTGCAATAGGTAACCTAGAAATAAATATACACATTGTGTTAGAATTGAAAAGTATAAATTATTATTCAAGTGGTTGTAAATGTGATGACTTGGATGTAGGGCCTAGGAGTGACATCACATATGGGAACTCGAGAGTCCCCAAACAAGCCTCATAGTATCCATATTCAAATCATAGGTTCGGAAGCGTAATCGAACAGTAAACACTAATTCTAAGGGATGGGGGAATAGGACTCACATCATGGGGATGTCATAGGAAATAGGAGAAATATGAATTCATAAAGCACATACCACATAAATACTAAGGGTCGGGTAAGTATGACTCACTCTCGAGGGGAAATTCAGGACTTAGAATCATTCACTTCATGCATATAACCATATCATATAGATCATAACAAATTCACATAACGATAACTATGTAGCCAAAACCATAAGCATAACCTCCCAACATAACACTTAGAATATAGTCCTAAAGTAGTTTACAAAATGTCCAGCAATGCCTCTAGTCATTAGATAAACAGGAGCAAAGACATATCCCGAGCTCACCCTCAAAGTAAATAACATAAATAAACCACCATAGGTAGAGGAATGGTGGTTTTTCCTTGAGATAGGATTCACCACAACAACAAATCTCAAGATCAAAGCTAGATGCATTATGGTGGATGGATTCAGTCCTCAGTGCCTACATGGTTAGATCATGTAGGTAAAAGTATGTGTTAGTATGTTTGAATGTACTAAGTATACATCCATGCAATGCATATGACCTACAAAACTTACATTCAATGTGAGATAACGAGGGCAGGTAATATAGAAACAGATATATAGCAAGAACTGCAGTATACGATATGCCATGAAACCAATGATGTATGAAATGCACAATGCTCATATATAGTGTGGATGTAACCATAATCGACATCTCAAACTCTAAGGAGCTATTACATGAATTTGCTCGATGTTGACCTCCCATCGGGTGAGAAAAGATTGCTTGCCCGAGGTAATCTACACCACATCCTACGACCCAATCATTTTGGTGTGATAGAAACCTTCCTTACAACCCGGTTATTTCGGAAGGATTTTCAATATCATATCATATCAATAAATAAATAACCAACTCTTACAACTCGATCATTTTGGTGATAACTTCTATTCCTATGTTGCCACATAGTTCAAGGAAAGGGAGATGACCCTTGACGATAGTCTTGATGCCCCTAATCCAACGGTGCTAAGTCAAACATACATGATAATACTTATATATATACTTGATTTCAAAAGAGGCAAGTCATTTCAATTTAATTCAATGCATATTTAGTCTTAAAAGCAAAACATTCTTCATAATCATTCATTCATGGGATAAAAAGCCAAATCATAACTCAATATCATATTTCTCATGCATAGGAATAGCTAATTCATTAAACAATATGGTGCCACTACACAATATGCTCAAAGAGCCAATAACAATTGACATTTGTGTGATCACATTCTTGTCATAATCAATATGTGAGCTTAACTAACTGAAGTTATTTTCATAAAAACAAATGTAAGCTTAACCAACCGATAATTTCATAAATCTAATGCTCATGAATACATGATATGAATGAGATAATAATAACATGGATAATAGAGATTCAAGCTTCAAATAACAATAATTTATGAAATTCAAGTAAGGACATGAGGAAAATTCATATTTAAATCATAATATAGATTTTCTATGCACAATTCAAGCTTTAAAGGGGACATGTGCAGTCATAACTTCATAATCTCAATCAAAACCATCATATCAGGTCTTTAATCAACTTGAAATCGCCAATAAAGGATAAACCACACTTCAATTGAATTTAATAAACCATAATATTGAAAATCTATATTTAAAGTAAGCTAAATTTCATGAAAATTCAAGTACAAGGGTTTTGGGTCTTCTTGGTTGAAAGGGACAAGAATCAAATCCACATACCTTAGCTAATGAAGGAGATTCAAGAAGAAATTTGGTGAAGAAAGAGTCCTTCCTTGATCCCCAAACTTAATTCCCACTAGAGTTTCTTGAGTGAGACTTGAGAGATTTCTTAAATGTGAGAAATGGATTTGAATAATAGGAATGAAACTTAGGTTATTCGGAAGTCTTTAGATAGCATAGAAAGTCACAAAGGACCCTTAGAATAAACCATAATTATGAAAATGTCATAAATGAAATGAAGTAAAAAATTGAACATCGTCGCTTCAAAGAGGACTATACGGTCTGTGACGCACCACACATACCATATACTTTTCCGTGAACAAATACTTGGAAAAATTACGATTGACCAAGGTACAAAATGGTAATCCCATACTTAGAATTTTTCAATGAAATCATCTCCACGGAAGGCCATACGGGCCGTGTACTTGGTCACATCACCCTACTTAGTCCCAAAATGGTGAGATTTTAAAACAAAGGCCACCACACGGCCCACCACATGGTCTGTGAGGTGTCCCACGGATCATGAGGGTCCATGTGTGGTGTGCCTTAGTTTAAAACTCCACATTTAAGGGCCAAACACCATCTTAAGGCCAAGGGCCACTCCATAAAGGCTCCAAATGAGACGTGTGAGCTCACACGGACCGTGCGGGCTCCCATGGAGCGTAACCTTAGTCCAAAACTTCCTGAAACCGAATATTCCAAGTTCCCATGAGGTGGTATAGCATACCGATCCTTACAGTAACATTGTACCTCTTTATCTTAGAACAAAACATGGGATATATCCCCACTTTTCACATCTTTTGCTTGTTTTACCAATAAATTAGAGAGTAGGGTAATATATTTATACTCTTTTTTCTTGACTTCAGACCTGAATATGTTTTAAGTAATAAACATAATTAGTATACTTTAGTGTTTTTTCTATTAATTAGAATAGTTAGTAAAGTATATTTCAATATTATTATTTTTGAAGAACTATTATATTTTCAATATTGTAATTTATATACATACTATTGATAGATGGAAAAGACATCCCAAAATTATCTTTAGAAAAATAAAAAAATTATTCCATTGAGAAGATATAAAGTTTATTATAACCACAATAGCTAATATAGTACCTTGATGTTGTGTAGTTCTAAAATCACAAAATGCTAAAACTGTTATTGGAATATTGAACTTTTGTGGCAACTCATCATTTATTTATGATGATTCACCCAACAAAATTATTATTTTATAATTGCAACTGAATTTATAACTAAACACATAAAAAAAATTCTAAAGCTTATAATAGAATATCCCTTTTAAAATAATGTTATTATAATCATTTTTTAGAAATAAATTCAACTTACTTCTCATTCCTAAGTACTATCTCTGTTCGGTTTTTTTCCTCTCATGAAAACCATTGAACTTACAAATATTTCAAATATATCTAGAAAGAAGATGAAGTATGTTATCTTATAGATAATTTGTTAAGTAGGGGGAACTTACTATTTTTACATTAAACAATAAATAAATTAATAAAATCTGAAATTTATTCAATTTTTTTCGTTCAATACATAATGGTAGTGTTGTATCTTCAAATAAAACAAAATTATTTAAAAAAGAGACAGTAGAAAAGGACTGTTGTAATCCTGAACCATAGTGTTGTCGATGAATCCAATCTCTGTCTATTTATTTACTAAAAGAATATTCAAATTAGCATCATTTATTCATCCATTTATAATATGATAAACTTTACCTTTGTAATGACCCTTTATGTCATTTCTATTTTTCTATGAATATTTGATCAGTTTGAGTATGTACATAGCAACCTCGAGTCATTTTTGACTTGTTGGTACTATTGGTGTGATTGTTGGATGCATCGTTTGGGAGTTATGTTGTTTTTTGAATTGAACATAGGATAGTTTGAGAGCAAACACTAATGCTGCCAACTGCAAATCATGAGTGGGGTAGTCCTTCTCATGCACCTTAAATTGTCTAGAAGCATAGGCAACAACCTTTCCCCTCTGCATCAACACACAACCCAATCCCACTCTTGAACAATCATAGTAGATAACAAATTTATCCGTCCCATCATGCAAGTCCAATACTGGTGCAATAGTTAATCTCATCTTTAACTCTTTAAAACTTCTCTCATACTCATCAGACCATTGAAACTTGACCTTTTTCTGAGTACGTTTATTAAACGGTGTGGATAGGAAAGAAAATTCATCAACAAACCTCTGATAATAGCCAGCCAATCCTAGAAAACTCCTTATCCCGGTCGGTGAGGTCGGTCTTGGCCAGTTTGTAACCACCTCAATCTTTTGAGTATCCACTCAAATTCCATCTCCAAAAACCACATGGCCTAAGACAGCCATGGATTTGAGCAAAAACTCTCCCTTACAAAACTTTGCAAATAATTCATTATCTTTGAGCGTCTGTGAAGTGATTATGAGGTGATTAGCATGCTGCCCCTCGTCTATGGAATAAACCAAAATATCATTGATGAACATGATCATGAATATGTCAAGATACTATTTGAATACTCTATTCGTCAGGCCCATAAAGGCCACAGGTGTATTTATCAACCCAAAATGACATCACCAAGAACTCAAAGTGACCATATCATGTTTGAAAAGCCATCTTTGAGATGTCACATTCTCTCACCTTCAATTGGTGATAGACTGATATGAGGTCTATCTTAGAGAAAATAGTAGCACCCTGAGGTTGGTCAAACAAGTTGTCGATCCTCGAAGGGGATACTTATTCTTGATTGTCACCTTATTCAAGTGACGGTAGTCAGTACACATCTTAAGGGAACCATACTTCTTTTGCACGACCAAGACTGGAGCGCCCCATGGAAAGATACTCGGCCTTATGAATCCTTTATATAGCAAATCCCTCAACTGCTCCTTCAACTTTTTTCACTCCTTAGGGTACATTCTATATGGTGGAATTGAAATAGGCTAGGTGTCAGGAAGCACATCAATTCCAAATTCGATCTCTCTATTAGGAGGGACTACAGGCATATCCTTAGGAAATACATTTGGAAACTAGCTCATGATCGGGACAGACTCAAGAGAAGGGGGCTCAACATCGTTAGTCATGATTCATACAAGGTTGTAGATACATCCCTTAAAGATTAGTCTTTGGTCCTTGAGGTAAGAAATAAACTTACCCTTTGGAGGAACAAAATCTCCCTTCCACTCAATAACAGGCTCATTCGAAAATTAAAATTTGACAGTTCGGGTTTGGCAATCAATAGAGGCATAGCAGGTGTGAATCCGGTCCATACTCAAGATTATGTCAAAATCAACCTTCTCTAAATCAATCAAATCAGCAAGAGTATCCCTATGGTAAATGGACACCACATAATCTAGATAGATTCTTTCAGCTCGAATGGACTCACCAACAGGAGAAGAAACAGTCAATGGCTCAAGAAAACATCGCGAAGGATCCCAAATCTATCGGTCACATATGGCGTTATAAAGGAACAAGTTGCACCCAGATCAAGTAAAGAATAGAAAGGAAAGGTAAAGACTCAAAGCATACTCATCACAACATCTGGTGCAACCTCTTGGTCCTATCAATTCCCCATTGCATACAAACAGTTTATCCTACCTCCTGCCCTTGCTTCAACCCCTGTCTTGTTACCCTCGTTGGTGGTGCTGTGGTAGAACACTAGCCTTATTGCCACATATTGGAAATTCCCTCTTAAAATAGCCCTACTGGCCACATTTGCAACCATTCCCTCTATCTCTACATTCTCCCATATGCATCCTGCGATATTTCCCACAAGGTGGCTTCACTTTAGAGCCAAGAATCACACTGGCTTGAGACAACGCACCATGTTCCCAAAAGTTTGACTGACATTGGGACTTGTCCTCATACTTATGGCTTGGGTTTGTGCACTGGCAGAAGATGGTGCATGGCCAGAGGATCTCTTTTGGATATAGGACTTGTCTCCCTTACTCTACTGGTCTGATTTTGCTCAGGCCCTACTGACATGAGCTTCACAGTTAGATGCTCCTCTCTGTTCTCCTTCCTATCCTCCTCACTTTGTTGGGCATAAACCATCATTCTAGAAATAACTATACCTAGGATCAATAATGCCGCCTTGCACTCCCTCTTTACATGTTTACCTAACCCAAATATGAATTTCCTCATCCTCCCTCTCATATCCTAGAACATCCATGGGGCATACCTGCATAACTGGATGAATTTTAGGCTATACTCCTTAAACATTAGCCCCTCCTGTTTCAGATTCACAAACTCCTCAACTTTTACCTCTCTCAACTCCTGGGGGAAGAAGTGATTGAGGAAGGCGCTCTTTAACTCATCCCAGGCAGCAGGCTCAATATCCTTACCTTTACTCTCTTCCCACTGATTATACGAAACATTTGCCACATATATGGGCTGATAGGGACGAAGCTCAGCTCTTTTGGTCTTGGCAGCATGCATAGTTTTCAGCACCTTCCACATCTCATTAATGAAGTTTTGTGGGTCCTCCTAAACCTTTGACCTAGTAAAAACTCAGGGGTTCATCCTTATAAAGTCTCTCAATCAGGTGGCAGTTGTTGACTCTTGAGGGCTTGAATTAGGAGTGTGTGAGCCTTCGTTCCCGCTTTGGGCAGCAACCAACTGTGTGAGCATGGTGATATCTCCTCTGAGGTTAGCCTCTATAGTAGGAGCGGGTGGAGCAGTAGGTGTCACAGGAACACTAGAAGTTCTGGTCTGTCGACGTCGACCCTTTGTTTTCATTTGAGGGGGCTCCTCTAAAGTAGGTTCTCAGCATTGCTGGTTGAAGCATTCCTTTGGCTTATGGTGCATTAAGGAGGCATGATTTGCAAGTGTGTAACACACAAGTTAGAAAATAGTTTTGTAGAGATTTTAACTCATCCACATAAACTCAGAACACAATAAAGAGAAACAATTCCTAATGTCCTATAGCCTCCTACATATAAAGTTTGGTGACATAAATAAGACATTACTACACATGGCTTCATAGACTCCCTAGGACTCTTGAACTCTGTGCTCTGATACCATTTTTGTCACACCTTGGGAGGGTACTCTTGGCAGAGCCAACACTTGATGAATCATCACTGATTCTCCAAGAGAACTACCTGGCCTCATTGTCATATCAACTCGACAGAAAAAGAAATAACTCGATTGGAAAGACATCATATGAATAAAATATAACTCAACAAACTCGAAGTTTCCAATAAAAAAGTTTGGAATACAAAATACGCAACAAATCCTCTACTCAATGTCTATGAAGCATCTTCTCAACACTCTAGATGGTGTTATGACAGGACATTGACACTACAGAATCAAAGGAAATAAAGTACTCAATTAAAGTAAGAAGATAAAAGGGCTCCACCAAAATGCAAGAAGGGCTCACCAACTCTGGGATGCACTGATCTAGACTTCAATGGTGCACGGGCTAAAGTCCTCTAACACCTGTCTCTATATCATAAAACAACGCAAGTCCAAATGGACGGTAGAACATATAATATACTAGTATGTAAAATAGCTCAGTAAAGTAAGTCTCAACTTGGTTATCTCGACTCAACAACTCAAGCTCGACTAAGTATATACAAGTTTAAAATAAATCATGATTTTAAAGTAAACTTAGTAAAAATAGGCTAAGTTTAAAATATCATTCTCAATCAAGGTTGCTTTGGAGTTTCTCCTAACCGACATCCAACTGCATCACCTTTAGTTTGGTGATGCACAATGAAGGCGACATCATTGCCACACCCGTTGTAAACTTGCCACAATAAAGGATGATTAAATCTCTCATGGATCTATAGTAAATGTTCACTTTTTGGGACAAGAGTTATCAGAACATGTTGTACGACTATCATACGTTGGCGAACTATGTGCGTTAGAATAGATATTTACTCACTCCCATCTTGGTGCTTGATATTCAACCCAAGACTAAAACATGCTAACTTATCAATCAACTCAATCCTCAATGCTCAGTCAAATCAATTCAAATCTCAACCTCATTGGGCTATCTTATCTAAGCTCATCTGAGTTACTCATCAACTCAATCAACCAATGTAGACAATTAACTCAACTTAGACTCAACCAGTCATTCAAACTCACTCAATGAGACTTATCATATAGTAAAAGTAAGATATTCAGATATAGCAGTGTATGCAAAAAAATGCAACATGCTCCTCATGCTCAATCATAGTTAAATTACCCAACTTAGATACTCAGTCTCAATCTCAACTTAGTGAGATGCATAGAATTTCATAAATCATGCAATTAGGGTTCATGCTATAGAGTATAAGACACAACCTAAATTTCATGTCAGAAATTATGCCATGCAGCAAGTACTTTATATATTTCTAGGAGAATTCACATAAATGAGGGAATTTCAATATTAGGATAATAGAATTCCCAAATGTCAATGCTTTTAAACCTTTGACTCAGGTAGGTGAGAGGAGAGTGTGAACGAATGTAGTTCCACACATTAGTAAGCCTTACATACATGGGATAGAAGAAATTATTTAGCTCAAGTCGATCCTCATGTCAGAATAGAGAACCCTCGCACTCTTCTTCCTCTTCTAGTATTCTCAAGAAACCTTTGAGTGTGAATAATGGTGAATAATACACCTAGGGTTCTATTATAAGAATTTATTCAAGCCTAAAATGACTAAGAATTTAATTAAATAAGAATTAGAATGGACTAAAATAACCCTTTTAAAAACTGTCATCTATGTCTACAAGACCTTGTCTATTGTCCTTAGACTATTATACGAGTCATAGATAACCACTCATAAACAAGGGGTCTTGGAAAATGAATTACTAGAATTTATCACAAAACCTCCACTACGAGTCATAAAACGTCCTATGAGTCATCCACTAACTCGTAACTCAAGATACTGAAAAGTTAATATTTTGACATTC
Source organism: Solanum ossicruentum (assembly GCA_025774065.1). Taxonomy (NCBI): domain Eukaryota; kingdom Viridiplantae; phylum Streptophyta; class Magnoliopsida; order Solanales; family Solanaceae; genus Solanum; species Solanum ossicruentum. The sequence continues at coordinate 11,823 of JAOTQR010088734.1, forward strand.
AATTTATGAAACCAAAATATGAGCCGTGGATTACTTTATTGGTCATATATTATCTTATATATAGGCCTCATACAAAGAAAATTTCACTAAGTCACTTGGGGTTTTACGGGACCCATTTTAGTAGTTATAGATCTGTCTACAAGCCGTAAATGACCCTCGTGAATCCTTCTTCAGAAGTTTTCTCAATCTTTTCCCAGCATCCTCCGTGCAGCTACTCCAAATTAGGTAGAAGGGATTAGGGGGTGTTAAATGATGTCCAGCCCAAGGTATTGTCTGAGTAGTCACACCCTGATATCTAGCCTAGGGTATTATTTGAGCATCCATGCCCTAATGTCTAGCCTAAAGTATCACCTGAATTTATCAAGCCTCAATGTCTAGCCTGGGGTACTACACCCTATTATCTAGTCCAGGGTATTTCCTAAGTCTAGTCCAAATATGGTCTTTGGAATAGTGTAGACCAGGGTAATTTGTTAGGTCATATCTGCAGTTCGATATTCAGATTCTGTATTCCTCTCCTACCATCAGAGTTAGGTTACCGGTTTCGATACAATGGGTGGTTGAGATCTTTGCCATTATCTACTGGTCCTTGTCCCTATACACCTATATACCACATAGTTGTATAGCTAGCAATATACTATTTTATTACATTTGTTCTTACCATATCATTGTATTTCATTCCGTTGATCGATGATGCCCACTGGTGTCTTTCCCCAATACTCACCCCTACTTTCTTGTATCTACTCATATGCAGGTTAAAATATGAGCCACGGCCATTGAGTTAGGAGTTTGTAAACATTTTAGGAGACCTTGGTGAGAATCATTTGCTTGGGATACTCTATAGGCTACTTCAATTTAGTGCGCTATCTTTTATATTCAAACATTGAATTTGTATATTTAGTCTGGATTATTTCTTGTAGGAGCTTATTCTGGTTATATGCATTTATGTGTGTGTATGTATATATATATATACATACATATATAAATATATATATATATATATATATATATATATATGTTATTTTGGTTCTATAGTAGATCTTTACATATGATTTCTAGGCCCAAAGGTAGGTTGTTGTTGGCTTGTTTTGTTTATTTGTAGTTAATATGATGATTTTTTATTTGGGATAGTTACGGTGGGTTAGGTTGGCGTTCCTGTAGATAGGATCCAACAAGAGCCATCATATTTGAAAGGTCGGGCCATGACAAGATGGTATCAGAGATTTAGGTGCACTGGTCTCATTTGTACAGAGCTACCATCTAGTAGAGTGCTGCAGATGGGTGAGGAGACATCCGTGACTTATCTTCAGGATGCCATTGAATGCTTATGAACACTCATCCCCCTCCCATTATTTATTCTATTTTCTTAGTATTGTTAATCATTTGTTGACTCTTTCAAATCTAATTGTTCTATCCTTTCATAGGTATGTTGCGTAGAGCTAGAATTTGGGTAATGGTAGGGATGTACCATTAGTTCCCAATAGCGAGTAGCCCCCAAAGTCCGTTGAGCAGACACAGGAATCCCATGCTCTGCCACACTTAGAGGCACAAGTTTTCTCGTAGGCCCCAATCACTTTTATAATTATACCTGAGGTACTGGTGGTTATCGAGAAGTTATTAGTTGCACCTAGGGGCATTCAACAATGGTAGCACCAGTCTTAGTTCCTCAGCATAGGACTCAGTAGAGATTGCCACACCATAGGCTCTGATTACACAACCAAAGTGAGCCATACCTTTCTAGAATTAGTAGTTGCTTGGGCATTTTCTGAGATTGACTCCACCATGGTATTCAGGGGTGGATGGAGAGGATGTCCACATGTTTTTGGCATCTTGTATCAAGAGATTGTAGTCATTGATATTGTTGGAGTCATGAGGAACAGAGTTTACAGCCTATTAGTAAGACGGGTTGGCCAGACAGTGGTGGTGACTTTCAAGGATACTAGACAAGTCAAACCTTATTGACAAGCTTTGATTTAGTTTATATGTCTGGAGCAACGCTTGATCACAGTGACTCAATATGAAGCGCGGTTCTAGGAGTTTTCCAGGTACGCCATAACTATTTTATCGATAGAGGAGTGGTTCTGTTATTCTGTATGGGGCTTGAGATCATTATTGATGCTTCGCACACAAGCACTAGTGACTTTAGACTGACCTAATCTAGATATTGTAGAATATCCTTGTATGATTGAACAAATTTTTTGGGAGGCCCATGAGGACAACAACAGACAGGTCTAACCCGAGGGTAGTCATAGTAATACTCGGTATATGCCCAGGGAGCGTTATGATAAATCTCAGCAGACCTCCCATACTAGGCCATCTTATTCAGCCAGTCAGAGGTCTAAGGCCTTAAAGGCAGATGGTAGCAGCCATAACAGTAAACTCAATAAGCTGGAGCTTTCTAGGGAGTTATGAGTGTGGGTATATAAGTCATTGGTCTAAGTGATCTTCGTGCATAGAGAGAGGTCCTAGATATGTTGAGCCGCTCTGCCATCAACTGCCTGAGGCAAAGGTCATGATAAAGGTTATAGAGGTGACTAACATGGCTCTATAGATCACGTTAGCCCAGTTAAAATCACCTTATGCCAACTGTCGACTTAATTTTTAATTGATCGAGGTTCTACCTTTTTTATATGTATCTGTTATTTTGTCATTTACTTGAGTATGAGTTTCGGGACTTGTAGTTTGGATGCGTGTATTAACCTTAGTGGGGGATTCTTTAGTGGTGACTAGATATACATGTCAGGTATGGTGACTCTTTAGGGTTGTGATATTTGGGAAGGTTTGATACTGTTCGATGGGCTTGATTTTGATATTCTCTTATGTATTGAATTATCGAGTACGACAATGCTGTGATCAATTTGTTAGATTTCAGAATTATTGGACCTTAGTTTGTTGAGATGATATGTGTCAAGTTGGATTGTAGAGGTTGTCTATGAGTTGTATTATGTTAATTTGCAGTAGATTTGGCAATATGGTCGTGGGTCTAATGGGTGTTAATTAGTTCCAGCTTATTTCCCTTGCTTGTGGTATGTCTCTTGTATCTATAAGATGATAGCTGCTGAGGACCGGGACTGTGAGTAGGATACATGTCTTGTATGTGGATTAGTGTATAAGGAGTCTATTGTAATTAGTATATTGGGTATCTGATGTACTTGTGATGATCTGACGATTGTCAAGAATGTGGGGAATCAATATGTTAATTATCTACTTCACCCTTGAATGTTTGTTGTCATGTTAACGCTACTAATGGTTGTTGCACCAATAATTTATTTTATTGAGATGGTGTCCTTACAATTTGTCACACTATAACTGTTATTGTTGTTGTGATTGACAGATTGAATAACAAGAGAAAGGGATTGTTACCTCTAAGTAGGAGTGTCATTATATTAGCCATTTTAAGTTGTTTGCTTAGCATGAAAGTCATCTATGGTTAATCTGTGGGAAATGAATGTATAAATAACCAAGCAATGAAATAAAAATCGTATATGTGAAATATAATCCCAATTGTGGATAATTATAATTAGTCAGATATCTTCTAATGTGTTGAGCGCAGGTATACCTAGCCTATTTATTTCCTATTATATATTTGCTGGTTGAGCTAATGGGATGTGTGATTAATCATCGAGGAACCCTTAGTGACTGCTTCACTGTCTCTCTACTACATACAGCTGAGAGTTTACATTTCTGGTTAGTTTAGATTATCTGTGGTCTTGTTGGATATTGAGTGCCACGACCCAAGAAGGACACTAAACATGGTCGGCACTCAGAGACTGTTGCGAGTTCCCAAGGGAATGACATAGCCTCATCAAATTCATTCAATTATAGTTTAACATATCACGAGAAAACTAAATATGATAAAAGGTGGACAATCTGAATATATAGAGTCCATAGGCCTACAACCTAACTCCAAGTCTCTAACATAAAAATAGCTTAAAAGGAACTTAGTCCAGAGATAAAGATCTCATTATCAGCTCATCCTTGTCTAGTATATGAAGTCTCTAACTCTACTATCTAGATGGTTCCATGATAGATTCATGGCTACCTCAAATCAAGTAAAAGAAAATCTAACCTCTAGTAGTTAGATGATACTCATATGAAAATCCTTCGAAAATAAGGAGGCCTCACTGATCCTCTGAATGCAAACAATCCTCAACAAAGTGCCTGTTGATGGCCTCTAATACCTATCTATGTATCATAAAATGATTCATTCCAAATGAACGTTAGTACGTGGAACGTATGACTTTGTAAAATAGCTAAATGAAACAGATATAAGTACAATAACATCAAATCAGACAACTTAAATCAAGAAGTATGGAACTTGATCAAAATGTCATAATCTAAAACAATTGTAAGATTTACATAGAGATCAACCAAGTATAATCCAATCCAATCAGAATACTATAAAAATAGAACCTATAAATGAGTTTCTCTTATCTGACAACTATCACTTTTGAGCCAGTGATGGTACAATTATTCGACGTTGCTCCCACGTCTGTTCAGTACTTTGCCAGGGTAGAGAATCACATGGGGATCTCCCTTGAGAATCATAAACCTAGTTAGATATCTATCACCTTCAAAGTACCCTATTCCCCTATTTAATATCTATACTTCTTCTTCACTAATAAGAATACTATAACACATCCACATAAACCTCTAACTAGTTTTAGCACACTCTAACACACCCTAACAATAACTCCTTCTCCAACCTCATCAGGAAAAATCAAATGGCACTTATTACGTTTTCATCAAAACTTATTGTAATTGACTTATCACCTCATTAATTACCTAATAGATATATAACTATAGTTATAATCCTCAATCAACCATCACTCTCAATATTTTTTCCCTTTTCCACTATCATCCTTCTAGCACTAGGTGATGTGCTGTCAAAATACAATACTTTTGATGCTTAAAACATCGAATTTTGGGTCTTCTCAATGCGATGTTAGTAGGGTTGATGTTTTTTGTGTTTGTTTTGAAGAATTTCAGGTTGGCATTGAATTCGGGAAAAAAGGGCAAAAGTTGCTGATTTTGAGGATCCCTAAGACACATTACAGGACCTAGAGTACTCTACGGGCCATGAAGGAGGTTTCGTGTGTAATTTTAGTGTAGGATAGATTTCTAAAGTTTGGATTTCAAACATATAGATTAGTTGTGGTATACTTTACAAGTTGTGTATCAAGTCTAGTACGCTGAGGATCAGAAAGTGAAGACGTGTAGAAATTCTCATCAGACGAAACCCCCTATGGGCCATATAACCTTTTACGAGTCATAGAGAGATATCATAGAAAGCCAAGTCTAGAATCACAAAAACTTATTATTAAAGCCCGACTACGAGTCGTAAATCACTATATGGCCCATAGAGCACCTCGTGGAGCCTAACAACCTAGTTGTCCGATTTTATTTTGGATTTGTATTTTAATCACTATAAAAAGTTTTTAGGTTATTTTTCTTGGGGGAGTTAGCATGAGAGGAGCCGGATACAATAGAGAAAAAAATTAGAGAGATTGAGAAACACTTGTAAACTTTAAATTGAGAAAGACTTGTAAACTTTAATTTCACCCTCTGATTACAATCTTGTGATTCTCATTGAAGCTCTGAATTTTCTTGTGCTTAATTCAATTCTGTTAGTGGTTTATTATGTTATTCAAATTCATAAGGCTTGTATCATACAAATCATGAGTAGCTAAATCCATAACTAGGGTTATGAGAACCATGAAGAACTAACAAGGTAAAACCAGATGATTCATAAATCTTGAAAAGTATGCATGCATGTACTAATTAATTCTCTTTTTATAAATGTTTTCTAGTGGTGGACAACATTAGAACCCACCTAGTGTTATTAACTGGACTAAGGTAGTAATGAATAGGAAAAGAGATTAATTAATAGGTTTGATCAATGTTTCTCGTCTAATCAGTCGAACTGGGCCAATGGGAGATTGTACTGGAACAATACGTAAGGGTTAGTAATGTCACACTATGGGGATGGACCAAATCACATAGTGAAATTCACCTCTCGCCTAGGCTAAAGGGTTTGGTGATTTAACTTACCATTCTTCATACTACACAAAAGAAAAGAATTCAGCTGTCAAGTGATCTAAGCTAGGGAATCATGGGTAACACAATACCCTAGTTTCTTTCCATATTGATTTATACACTTGTTTTAGTTTAGCATTACTTTCATTCGTTATTATCAACCTCCCCCCCCTTTTCGGGGAATTCCTTTGGTTTCGACCCTAAACTATGTTAGGTTCTATGTCTTGACAATGATCGCTTTAACCTCTAAGAGGTATAGCTTGGGTAACATCAAGATTTTGGCGTCGTAGCCAGCGAATACGACCAGACTTATCCAATTCAAGTAATTTGGGAATTAACCCTTATTTCCCTCATTTTATGTCTTTAGTTGTTTTTTCTCTTCAAGGGTATAAGTGCAGTGTATGCCAAGTACACGAAGTCAAGGCATACCCTTGAATCCATTAGACCCAGAGATCCAGAGAAGACTGAGAAGAATGGCCAAGATAATGCTAACAACATAACAAATGCAGCTCTGAATTGGAATTAGAATGAATATGCCAGCAATGTAAATCCACCTCCTTTTGAGGAAATTGCTCCACAGCCACAAGAATTCAATGCAAAAGCTTATCAGTAGAACTAATATCAGTTGAACCCTATGGCTATGGAGGTGGCTGGACTATTATTGGACCACCACTACTTGCTGACACAAAGTTCATGGTTTCGAGTGTGTTGCTTCAGATGCTGCAAAACAATGGATTGGTCACGGGCCTGCTATCAGAGGATCCTCATAGCTATCTATAGAACATTGCATTTGTCTGCACGAGTGTGATAGGAACACATAATATGTCTATAGATGTATGGGACTTTGTTTCTTCCCATTATCTCTGATAGGCAATGCAACACTATGACTATCTAAGCTCCTGTAGAGTTCGATCACTAATTTGGTGGAGTTAAATAGGGCCTTTTCAGAGAGGTACTTCCTGAGATCAAAGAAGCTCAAGTTGAAAGAACAAATCAACAACTTTGAGCAACTTCCTGGTGACTCGATCAATACTACATAAGAGCAATTCATTAAACGCTTTAGGAGTGTCCTGGATCACAAAATTGTTGATGATGCCTTGGTAAAGATCTTCTGTCGTATCCTAGATGAGAACATTCAAGATTGTGCTAATACCAACAGTCAGTATTGGTTCGTAGTAAGCCAAAATAAATGAAGAGATTATGCAAGAGCCTTCCCAAATCTATACAAGTATGGAGGTGATTATGAAGCAAGGAGGACCCGACGTGGAACGAAGCAAGGGGAACCCGAAGGGACCCCAAGCAAGCCTCATAAAGCATTATTACATATCCTTGGTCGCAAAAGCAATAAATCAAGCGTCTATGACAATAAAATGGGTAAACTAGGTCTAAGGGAAAAGTTTTCACAATGTCATGGTCAAAAGACTAGAGTTAAATTCTTACCATAGATACATAACATGTATAATAAACACCTATACTACATAGATAAGAGCAGAGGCCAAGACAAAGTAATCAGACTCACCCTCATAGACAAATATACAATAAAGAGAGTATCTCAATATATAATGGAAGAAACATAAACTAGGTTCCAGAAGTGGAGGACTTACAAACTAGCTTGAATAACACCAAACTAGCAACGTGGAGGAGGATGATCAACTTGGGCACCGGTTCCTATATGGTGACATCATGTAGGAAAGAGTATGCGTTAGTACATTTGAAAGTACTAAGTATGTAGGATGCAATGCAACAAGAAATAGGAATTATATTTGAAATGCATATCAATAGGCAATAGGCATAATGTAGCAATATGGCATGTATGATCAACGCTCGGATAAAACATGCTTAAATAACTCATGCTTAAATAGGATATCATATGTTTAGAATAGACCAAATTAGATTTCTGAGGTACAAATACCTTGGTAGATTAGTGATGATGCCACCCTATCACTTAGGTGGTGAAGTACTAACCCTTCACTCGGTTAATGAGTACAAAGCCCAGACTTAGTTGGTGATAGTGCCATGCTATCACCTAGGTGGTGAAGTACTAACCCTTCCCTCGGTTGATGGGTACAAACCCCCGACTCAATTAGTGATGATGCCACCCCATCACTAGGTGGAGAAGTACTAACCCTTCCCTCGGTTAATGTGTACAAACCCCCATCTCCGTTATTCGGGTTCTTAGACACCCTATATTGGGCATAGTCTAGTGCAACACTTTATGTAGAATTTATCATGTACATATGCTCATGTCACTATCATAACATCATTCCTATCGTATATGGTGCTTTGGACCTTCAATTCCATAAGAAACCCTAGCCAAACATTTTATCAAATACTTGGGGGTACGTAATGGGGTTAAAAGACCATGCAATTCAAAAATAAAATCATGCAAGAAAATCTGTTGTAAAACCATTAATCAATACCTTGCAAAACGCCAAAGACATTCAACATTAGATCCAAGGTTTAGAGCTCAAAACGCGCTAAAACAACCATACTTTCATGAAATCAAATCACTGTGAAGTAAATTCCTTAATATACAAGACCCACATGTTAAATCAATTTTAAATCATGAAAATTGAGTAAACAAGAGATTAGGGCACCGTGGGTGGAAGAACCTAATGGCTAAAACCTACACACCTTAGCTTTGGAGAAGCTCTTGGTGAAGATTGAAAATGGAGGATTCAAGCTTGAATGAAATCCTTTGTTCTGGATGAGGGTTTTGAGGCTTGAATTTTGGATTGAAAATAAAGCTAAGCGTTTTGGGGAGTATTGGAAAATGTTTGGGATAATATAAGGGTGAAATAAGGCTAAGTATAGGTAATATCACATTTGGGGACACTTAGGCCCAAGACCCCAAGGCCTTGGAACGAGATAAAAAAAATAACTGGCAACGAAAAAGATAGGTCCGCAATGTGGACCTGTCGCGGAGGCCAAATTAACACATGTCCGCTTTGGAAATTGAAATTTTGGAAATTTGAAATTGTGATTTGAGTGCTCTAAAATTGGGGTTAGACCCTTCTCCACCTAATTTTAACCCCTGAACAAGAATATGAAGTTAAATTTTTGAAATACTAAATGGATTTTAAGATATATGGAATTTAAAATTTTTGGCATTCTGAGGCACGTTTTTGGATACTTTTTGGGGTTGTTACAATATCTCCCCCTTGGGAACATTCATATGTAAAGGAGATGTATAAGACAAGAATGATCATAATGAATTCGGCCCCAACTAAAATGCAACATCACAATTAAAACACCATTTTCAAAACCTCAACACAAGTGTAAAATCATCATAACTTGCCAACTTAAACATGAATGCATATGAATGACATAGGGGCTGAAATATAAGACTACAAATCACATAAAGGACATATAACTAGTACCTTAGGCTTGAGTGGAGTGGAAAAGATAAGGATACCGCTTTCATATGTCCACTTCAGCCTCCCAAGTAGCACTTTCGATTTGTTCGTTCCTCCAAAGGACCTTAACGGATTCCTCCTCTATATTCCTCAATCTCTTCATTTGCCTATCTAGGATTTGAATCGAAACATTCTCATAAGTTAATTTATCCTTAATAATACCCATGACATCAAGAGGCACAATGTCATTAGGATCACCAACACATTTTCTCAACATAGAAAAATGGAACACCGTGTGAACCAAATTTATTTCACTAGGCAACTTCAACTCATAGGCTACCTGGCCAACCCTCTCTGTCATCTCATAAGGAAAAACATACCTTGGACTTAACTTCCCCTTTTTACAAAAATGGACCACAACTTTTGTTGGAGAAACCTTCAAATAGACCCAATCACCCATTTGGAATTCTTTGTCATTCCTTCTCACATCGACATAGGATTTTTGATGACTTTGGGCTAGTTTCAACCTTTCCCTAATCATCCTAACCTTATCAAGAGCCTTCATAACTAGATCCATTCCCAATAAAGCCACATCTCCAACCTCAAACCAACCCACTGGTGATCTACAAAAGAGCTTCAAAGGGAGCCATACCAATTCTAGAGTGATAGCTATTGTTGTAGGAAAACTCAATCAAAGGAAGGTGGTAATCCCAAATACCCCTCAACTCCTATACACATTCCCTAAGCATATCATCAGGGGTTTGAATTGTCCTTTTGGCTTGGCCATCAATTTGAGAGTGGAAAGCCGTATTAAGGTGATCTTTTTGTACTAAGAGCCCTTTGAAAAGACCTCCAAGAGTGTGAAGGGAATTGTGAACCACGATCCGAAATGATGGACAAAGGAACCCCTTGCAACCTAACTAATTCATGGATGTACAACCTTGCATACTCTTCAGCCCCATATGTTGTCTTAGCAGGTTGAAAGTGAGCCGATTTCGTCATCCTATCAACCATAACCTAAATGGATTCAAAACCTTTTCTAGTCTTGGGAAACCTAGCCACAAAACCCATATTAATCATCTCCCACTTCCAAGTGGGAATCTCTATGTCCTTGGTTAGGCCACCCGACCTTTGGTGTTTGGCTTTGACTTGTTGACAACTATGGCAATCAGAAATAAATTTGGCAATACCCCTCTTCATGCCTACCCACCAATACACATCCCTCATATTTCTATACATTTTAGTGGAACCTGGGTGGATAGAGTAAGAAGAATTACGGGCCTCATCAAGGATCTTCTCCCTCAAACCATCAACACAAGGCACACACAACCTACCTTGGTACCTAAGATCCCCATCTCCCCATTGGGAGAAAACTTCTATGTTGCCCTCTTTTACCAATACATCCAATTCAAGCAAGGAGGAGTCTAAATCTTGGTTTGCTATCACCTTATCAATCAAAGAAGATTTAGAGCCATCAACAACAACAACATCATTATCCACATCTTCCAACCTAACCCCTAATCTAGCCAATCTATGCACCTCACTAGCCATCTTCCTATCACAACCATCAACATGGGCTAGGCTACCCATAGACACCCTACTCAATGCATCCGCCGCCATATTTTCTTACCAGATGATAATGCATACTCATGTGATAGTCCTTAATAAGTTCTAGCCAATTTCTTTGTCTCAACATGAGATCTTTTCGAGTGAAGACATATTGAAGGCTCTTATGATCGGTGAAGACACCAACATGAACCCAATGTAAATAATGACGCCAAATCTTTAATGCAAACAGAATGGTAGCTAATTCTAGATCATGGGTAGGGTAATTCCTTTCATGTACATTGAGTTGCCTAGAAGCATAGGCTATGACCTTACCATTTTGCATTAGCACAAAACCCAAACAAACTCTAGATACATCCCAATACACAAAAAAACCGTCAAGCCCATCTGATAATGACAATATAGGAGAAGACAAAAGTCTATCCTTCAATGTTTGAAAGCTTCTATCACATTGATCGATCCCACACAAGCTTAACCTTCTTTTAAGTCAATTTGGTCATAGGGGAAGCAATGGGGGAGAACCCACTGAGAAATCATCTATAGTAACCTATAAGACCCATGACGCTCCTAATATCTGATAGGGTCAATGGTCTAGCATCGGTCTTCTTAGTATCCACTTTTATACCATCCCTTAACACCACTGATGTGCTTTCGTAATACAACAAATTTTGTGGATAAAATAAGGGATTTTGTGAGTTGTTAAAGCAGCTTCTTAGTGTTTTGATATGTTTTTATGTTAATCTTGCAGAAAAGTTAGGTTGGCATGATTTTGAAGAAAAGCTACAGATTTTGCTGAAGCATAGGCCATACGAGCCCACCTGCAAGTCGTAGCTCACACTACAAGTCATAGGTTGTGTCAATGTAGGAATCATAGACCAAAAAATAAAAAATCTACCAAGTGTAGGTCATTCCTATGATTCCAGCCTTCGAGTCGTAAGACATTCTATAACTCATACAGGTGGCTCTTAGCAAGAATGAGAGAGCTAAAATGTTGGACCAAAAAACTGAAGACCATGACTACGAGATCAACATACGAGTCATACCCCAAGCAATGAGTCATACCTATGGGTCATACTAGTTTAGCACAAGATGCCAAGATCCTGATACGAGACTCCGACTACAACTCGTAGGTTTCTCATGAGTCGTAACTGTAAAACCTATTAGTTGCTAGCTGTCTTTTCTGTGCAAATTTTAGGGTTATTTTGTACACACTATATATATAGTTTAAGTTAGGTTAATTTGAGTAGGTGATCAGAGACACTACTACAATATATTTTTTGAAGCTTTTCTCAGGTTTTAGAGTAGTTTATTTGTTCTTTCTTCAAAAACTCATTTTGGAAAGTCATAAATCTTGCTTTGTACGCATTGTTGATCAATCAAGTTTGTGGGTTTGCAACTTGTGGTGACTATTTCCTTCGTTGTTATTGGTGAAACTCTCAACTATATCTCTTATTTGCATTTTATGTGTTTTGCTTTAGCCATGAGTAGCTAAGCACCTACAACTTGGGATTGTGGGATCCATGGGTAGTTGACTTTAAATGACCTAGGTTTTGTGCATATTTATAATTAAGATTTTGCATGTATTGTTTATTTCACTTCACGATTAATGTTGTTTTGTAGTGGCCAACACCAAACCCTGCCTACTATCACGATCCTGACTAAGGTGGTGACGAATATGGAAAGGGAAGTATATGAAAGGATTCAGCTGATGTATTCCTGTCTAATTGACCAATCCTGACCAAGGAAGGTTTACTGGGACAATAGGTAAAGGTTAGTTTGCATGCCATGGTAGCTTACTAAGCGCCATAGTGAAATTTGACCTTCACCTTCACAAGAAGGCTGGAAGAACAAATGTTACCATCATGCATGCAATTAACTAATCGTAGTTATGTTATCTAGGGTAATTTAGTCAATGAATCATGGGTAACACAATTCCCAAGTTGTTCCCGAAATTGAGCATTTTTCCATATTCTTGTTAGAATTTATTTTATGTTGCTTTTGAATCTAAAAGAAACCCCCCTCCTTTAGAGATTTTAGTTATAGATACTAGAAATGATTAATAGTGAAATTCTGTAGTCAATCCCTATATTCCCAGAGGATTTGACCCTAATCTCAATTAGGTTGATTACTAATAACGACCTATTTCTTATTGGAGCGTGACCATCATCAACACCATGACCCAAGAATGCAACCTCTTTCAACCAAAATTCACACTTATCACAATTAGCATATAATTTCTCCTCCTTCAATTTTGGCAACACAACCCTCAAATGACCCATATGCTCCTCTCTACTATGTGAATAGATCAAAATATCATCAATGAAAACCATAATAAAGGCATCAAGGTAAGGTTTAAAAGACCCTATTCATTAGGTCCATGAAGATGACAGGTGCATTACTCAACCCAAATGACATCACAATAAATTTATATTGCCCTTATCTAATCTGGAAAGCCATATTTTGAATGTCACACTCCCTATCTTACTTGATGATACCCCGATCGAAGATCAATCTTAGAGAAGAAGCTAGCCCCTTGCTATTGGTCAAACAAGTCATTAATTCTTGGAAGAAGATATCTATTCTTTACAGTGACCTTATTGACTTATCGGTAGACAATGCACATTCTAAGTGACCCGTCCTTCTTTTTCACAAACAACACCAAAGCACCCCAAGGTGATTGACTAAGCCTAATAAATCCCTTTTCCAACAAATCTTTCAATTTCTCTTTTAACTCCTTCAACTTCGTCGAGGCCATATGGTAACGAGGAATAGAGATAGGTTGAGTATCGAGAAGGAGATCTATGCCAAAATCAATCTCCCTTTCGGGAGGGACACCAGGAATGTAATTTGGGAAGACATGAAGAAACTCATTTGAAATGGAGACCTACTCAATGGAAGGGACTTTGGACTTCATATCTTTAACCCTCATAAGATGATAGAAACACCTCCTAGAAATCATTTTATGGGATTTAATGCATGAAATTAATCTACCCTTGACCATCACATCTTGACTTTCCCACTCAAGGACGAATTAATTCGTGAATTGAAACTTGACCCAATGAATTCTAAAATTAATAGAAACATAGTAGGCATGCAACCAATCCATCTCAAGTATAATAACAAAATCTACCATGTCTGATTCAGCAAGATCACAGGGTAACAACTTATGCAAAATGCAAATAGGACAACTTTGATAAACTTTCCTAGAAACAACAGAGGCACCAATAGGAGTAGACATTTCATATGACTCATGCAACAACTCGGGGACAATATGAAACTTTTTAGCAATAAGAGGGGTAGAAAAGGAAAGAGTGGCACCAATATCAATCAAAACATACACATCAAAATCAAACATTTTCAGCATACCAATAACAACATCGGGGACTTCACCAACCCCTTGCCTTCCATGTAAATCATAAAACTGGTTGTGCCTTGGAGCACCACCTTGAGGGCCACCTCTAACCAATGGAACCACATTTGAACCCCGGACCTTGCCATGGTGTCTTGGGCAATCTATCTTTTTGTGACCATACTCCCCACAACCAAAACATGCATTAGAACTTTTAAAACATGGGCCATTATGACTCTTCCCACATCTAGGGCACACATCAATAGGAGCCACACTGGCAACACCTTGAGGCCTAGGGAAGTCATTGGCAAAACCTCAATTAGTGGAATGTGAAGGCCCTTGGCCTTGGTGAAATCTAGCACCCCTTGAAACTTACCCTCCAAACAGGCCCTCTTGGCCTCATGGCCCCTTTTGTTTCTCATCTTTTCTTCCTCCATTTGTTCAACATAAGTAATCAACTGAGACAAGTCCATGTGTCACCAATAAGCAAGGCGGACCGACATTCTTCACTCACCAATTTGGAGACCCCCACCATGAATTTATTCATCCTAGATCTTAGATAGGCCACTAACTAAGGAACATACTTTGAAACTTGATTAAATTTGAGGGCATACTCCCTCACACTCATAGCACCTTGTTTCAAGTTTATAAACTCTACCAACTTTGCTTCCCAAAGCTTATGAGGGAAAAACCAATTGAGGAAGCCTAATTTGAACTCCTCCCAAAGCAGCCCATTACAAACCCCCTTCTTACTATTCCATTTCTCATACCAAATTTGGGCTACCCCTTTGAGTTGGTACGTCGCAAACTACGCCTTTTCATTCGGCCCAAGACCCATGATATTCAATATTTTGTGGACCTCGTCAATGAACTCTTGTGGATCTTCATACACCTTTGACGTATGAAATACAAGAGGATTCATCCTCATGAAGTCTCTTATCCTAGCTCCCTTGGTAGTAGCATGAGGGGCTTGGGCACCTTGATTGAGTTGGTTGGCCATCACTTGAGCAAGCATAGCAAGAGTATCCCGGAGCTAACCATTGGTAGATTGCTCCTTAGGAGTTTGGGCTCATCTTCCTCTAGTGTTTAGCATGATCTAGCATAGAAAAGAACAATCGATAGGGTGGAAAAATTATCACAACTCTATAGCATGACTTAGAACATAAAGAGGGAAAACATTTCCTAAAACATCTCATAGACTCCAATTCATAGTCATGGCGTGCTTCACAACCACGAATTGGACTCTAATCGAGTGGTGTGTTGGACTCTAAGGATCTATCAACCTAGTGTTTTGACACCAAGTTTGTCACGATCCAAGCATAGGGCCTAGACGTAACACAGTGCAAGGGGAACTCGAAGGAACCCCAAGCAAGTCTCCTAAAGCATCATAACATATCCTTGGTCGTGGAAACAATAAATCTAGCATCTAAGATAAGCAAATGGGGAAACTGGGGCTAAAGTAAAAGCTTGCATAGTGTCATGGTCAAAAGATAAGAGTTAAACTCATACTATAGATACATAACATGTCTAACAAACAACTATAATACATAGATAAGAGTGGGGGCTAAGACAAAGTAACCGGGCTCACCCTCATAGACAAAATAGACACTAATGAAAAGTGTCTCAATACATAATGGAAGAAACATAAACTAGGTCCTCGAAGTGCATGACTCACCAACTAGCTTGAATAACATCGAACTAGCCATGTGGAGGAGGATGATCAAGTTGGGCACCGGTTCGTACATGGTGATATCATGTAGGAAAGAGTATGCATTAGTATGTTTGAATGTACTAGGTATGTGGAATGAAATGCAACAAGAAATAGGCATCATATTCGAAATGCAAATCAATAGGCTTAATATAGAAATGTGGCATGTGTGATCAATGCTAGAGTAAAAGATGCTTAAATAACTTATGCTTATATAGGATATTATATGTGTAGAATTGAACGAATTTTATTTCTAAGGTACAAACCCCTTGGTGGGTTAGTGATGGTGCACCACATCATTTACATGGTGAAGTACTAACCCTTCACTTGGTTGATGAGTACAAACCCCTAACTCGGTTGGTGATAATGCTGCCCCATCACCTAGGTGGTGAAGTACTAACCCTCACTCAGTTGATGAGCACAAACCCCCAACTCAGTTAGTGATGATGTCGCCTCCTCACTAGGTGGAGAAGTACTAACCCTTCCCTCGGTTAATGGGTACAAACCCCCATCTCGGTAATCTTGGTTCTTAGACCCCCTGAATTAGGCATGGTCTCGTGAAACACTTTATATAGAATTTATCATATACATAAGCTCATTTCATCATCATAATATCATTCATATCATATGTCATGCTTTGGACCTTCAATTCCACAAGAAACCCTAGCCGAGCATTTTATCACACACTTGGGGGAGGGGTGTAATAGAGATAAAAGACCATGCAATTTAAAGATGAAATCATGAAAAAAAATCTATTGTAAAGCCATCAATCAACACCTTGTAACACCCCTAAGACATTCACATCAAAACCCCTCTTCAAATTTAACATTAGATCCTAGATTTAGAGCTCAAAACATGCTGCAACAACCATACTTTTATCAACTCAAATCACTGTGCAGTAAACTCCTTAATTTACAAGAACCATATGTAAAATCAACTTTAAATCATACAAATTGAGTAAAAAGGTGATTAGGCCACCATTGGTGGAAGAACCTAATGGCTAGAACCTACATACCTTAGCTTTGGAGAAGCTCTTTGTGAAGATTGGAAATGGAGGCTTAAAGCTTGAAGGAAATCCTTAGTTCCGGATAAGGGTTTTGAGGCTTGAGTTTTGGAGTGAAAATATTGCTAAGTATTTTGGGGAGTATTGAGAAATGTTTGGAATGATGTGATGGTGAAATATGGCTAAGTATTGGACAAAATAGGTTTGGGGACACTTAGTCCCAAGACCCTAGAGCCTTGGACCAAGACAAAAAAATCACTGGCAGCGAAATACATGCGAACCTATCGTGGAGGCCAAATTAATACATGTCAACAAAACCTGCGCATCACGGTACTGTCGTGGACCGTCTCTAAAAATTGAAATTTTCAACATTTGAAATTGTGATTCAATTTCTCTAAAATTAGGGTTAGACCCTTTTCCCCTAATATGAAGTCGGATTTTCGAAATAGTAAATGGATTTTTAGATATATGAAATTAAAAATTTTGGGCATTCCGAGGCACGTTTTTGGGCACTTTTTGGGGTCATTACAACAGTTGTTCATCATCCTCTTTGAGCACGTATGTATGATGATCCCTACTATGAGGACACTTGTTTTGTTGTTGATTGGGGGGAGCGGGGGTTTCGGACCAACACCCACCCATTGGTCTAATCAGCACTATTGCACCAAGGTCAGAACTCTAATCAAGATGGATCTTTCAGAGATGTAACGACACAAAATATTGCTCAAAAAAATGCCTCGAAGGTGCCCAAAATCATAATTTTCATATATCTCAAAATTCATATGCGATATCAAAAATCTAATTTCATATTCTTGTTTAGAAGGTGAAATTGAGTGAGAAATAGGTCTACCATCGATTTTAGAGCAAATGAATCACAATTTCATTTTCAAAAAAATCAAATTCCAAAAGGTTTCCGCGCCCCTGGCGTAACGTGCCAAGGGCACACCTCAGTCTAAATTTTTCCTAGTTTTCAAGTTCGGTCCAAGGATTTTAGGTCTTGGGACTAAGTGCTCCCATGTGTGAAAATGCCTATACTTAGCCTTATTTCACTCTTATATCATTCAAGAAATTTCCAAATTCTAACTCAGACACTTAGCCAATATTTCATCTCCTAAATTTAAGTGTCAAAACTCATTCGAATCTTACGGTTATCGGTTAAGCTTCAAGTCTCCATCTCATATCATCCTCAAGCTATTCTTCAAAGTGAAGGTATGTGGGCTTCTTTCGTGGGTTCCTTTCACCCATAATTCCAAAGCTTCCTTTTACCTTAAATTGAATGATTTAAAATTTATTTACTCATGGATCTTATCTATTATGAATTTCACAATACACTATGTCAGGCATTCGTGAAATTATGGTTATTTTAAGCATATTTTGAGCTTTGAACCTAAGATCTATTGTGAGATTTTATAAAGGACGTTGATGTATATTTCTTGAGGGTGTTACCATGTATCTATTGATGGTTTCACAATGAATTTTCTCGCATGATTTTACACTTGAAATGCATGGTTTTACATTTGCACTAGTCACTCGCCAAGTATTTAATAAAATGTCTGGTTATGATTTCTTGAGAAACTTAAGGTCCAATGCATGTCGTATGAGATGAATGACTTTATGATGATGAAATAAATATATGTATATGATGATGAAAGGAATGTATGTATATAATATTATCTCTATAGTGTTGGGGATGACCAAACCTTACTCGCAAGGTTGTAGGTCTAAGTAACTTTGTTGAGGGGTTCATACCTCGATCACCTCGCTCGGGAGGTGGCAGGCCCGCGCAATAATATCGAGTGGTTTGTACCTTGATAACCATGTTGGGGGGTTTGTACCTCATCAACCATGTTAGGGGATTCGTACACTATCAACCATATTGGGGGATTTGTTCCTCATCAACCTCGAAGGGATTTGTACCATATGCGCTTCTCCAAGGATATGGTAGGCCTTGGACTGCACTAATAATGGTCACTCCTTACACTCGTATTATATTCTATATAAATATGGTTTTAGTTCAAGCATCATTCATACATGTTTTATTGTTATCTGCTTGTTCATTTCCTATGTTATGCTATTTGATTATGGTGCTTATCACTTGTTGCATTGCATCCTACATAAGTTGTACATTAAAACGTACTGAAACATACTTTATGCCTATATAATGTCACTATGTAGGAACCCGAGCCTCGCTTAAGCATCCCCATCCATGTGGCTAGTACGATTCCACTTAAGCTTATTGGTGAGTTCTCCATTACGGGAGCATTGCTTATGATATCATGCTATGTTATAAAACTACCTTTTTTTATGTAAATATTAACTATGAGGGTGAACCCGGTTGCTTATCTTTGCAACTACTCTTATCTATGTAGTATAGGTATTGTTGGACATGTCATGATGTGTAATGTCATAAGCTTTGGCTCTCTCTTTACTCTTGATGTTTATGATATGGAAGTTGTCCCTTAGCCTCATTTTCCCTATTTTACTCTATTGTTGTTGTTGTATTTTATTGCTTTCGTGACTAAGGATGTGTAACGATATATTAAGAGGCTTGCTTGTGGTTTCTTTGGTTTCCCTTGCACCATGTCATGTCTAGGCCCTAGGCTTGGGTTATGAAAAACATGATATAAGAGCACTAGGTTGTTAGATCCATGGTGTCTAACACACCGCATCGATTAGAGTATTGTTCATGGTTATGTTGTACACCACAACTATGAGCAAGAGGCTATGATGCATTTAGGAAATGTTTTCATTCTTCTTTCTCTATGTCGTGCTATAGAAGTTGAGGTAAGGTTATCCACCTAACGGTTATCCTTCGCTATGATAGAGCATGCGTAACTTGAGAGGGAGGAGAGCCCGTAACCCGAGGGGCAACCGACTAATGGAGAGCTTCAGGATGTTCTCACTTTGCTTGCACAAGTTATAGCTAACCAAGTCAACCATGGGACCCAAACCCCTCATGCTCCTAAACCAACATCTTGGGTGAGATATTTCATTAGGATGAGTCCCTCATAATTCTATTGGTCAAAGGTGAGTGAGGACCTGTACGAGTTCATTGATGAGCTTTACATGATTTTGGCTATCATGGGTATGAGGTCGGAGGATAAGGAGGAGTTAGTGGTCTACTAACTTAAATGGGTCATACAAATATGGTACAATCAATGGAAGGAGGAGCAGGGAGTCAACGATGTGGTTCTATGGGAAGAGTTCAACACGGCCTTTGTTAATCGGTTCTTCCCTCTTGACCTTAGGGAAGCTAAGTTAGTGGAATTTATCGATTTGAGACAAGGGTCTATGAGTGTGAGGAGTATTCTCTTAAGTTCAACCAACTTTCAAAGTAAGATCCATACTTGGTGGACGACTCAAGGTCTAGCATGAACGAATTTATGATGGGTGTTTCTGACTTGGTGAGTGACGAATGCCAGTCCACCATGTTGATTAGTGACATGGACTTGTCCCGATTGATGACCTATTATAAGCAAATGGAGGAGGAGAAGTTGAGGAAGAGAAGGAGTCATGAGGCCAAAAAGGCCCATTTTGAAGGGAAGTTCTATTGTCGAAAGGGTGGCCGGTTCTATCAAGGCCAAGGGTCTTCTCATGCATTTCAATAGAGGGTTTCCAATGATTTTCCAAGGGCTCAAAGTGTTGGAGGGTGTGGTTCGTAATGGTGGGTGTCCAAAATGCTCTAAGGGTCATAGTAGCCCATACTTGAGGGATACTAATTCTTGCTATGGTTGTGGGGATGTTGGGCATAAGGTGATAGATTTCCCATGACATTGCAACAAGGGTAAGGAGGTTCGCCCACAAGGTGCTAATGCAATTCATTTGGGAAGAGGTGGCCGACAAGATGGTACTGCAAGGCACAATTGGTTTTATACTTTGCATGAGAGGCAAAGGGTTGATGAGGTGCCAAAAGTTGTTACTGGTATGTTGAAGATCCTTGATTTTGATGTGTATGCATTGATTGATCTGGGTGACACCCTTTCTTTTTTTACCCCCTTTGTTGCCAAAAAGTTTCGTGTTGAACCCGAATTGTTGTGTGAGTCATATGAGGTGTCTATTCTTGTAGGTGCATCTATTGTTGCTAGGCAGGTTTATAAAGATTGTCCCATTTGCATTTTGAATAGAATATTGCCTTATGATCTTATTGAGTTGTATATGGTTGATTTTGATATCATTCTTGGAATGGATTGGATGCATGCATACTATGCTTCTATTGATTGTAGAACCTGTAGGGTCAAATTCCAATTTCCAAATGAACACGTCCTTGAGTGGGAAAGTCATGATGTTGTGGTCAAGGGTATGTTCATCTCTTGCATTAAAGCCCGTAATTTGATCTATGAGGGATGTCTTTATCATCTTTTGAGGGTTAGGGATGTGGAGTCCAAAGTCTTTCCGATAGAGCCGATTCCAATTGTAAATGAGTTTCTTGATGTTTTTCCAAATGACCTTCTCGGTGTTCCTCCAAAAAGGTAAATAGATTTTGGTATAGACCTCCTCCCTCAGACTCAACCCATCTTTGTTCTCCCTTACAACATGGCGCTAGTGGAGTTAAAGTAGTTGAAGCAACAATTGAGGGACTTGTTGGAGAAGGGTTTTATTAGGCTTAGCCAATCCCCTTGGGTGCACCAGTTTTGTTTGTGAAGAAGAACGATGAATCTCTTAGGATGTGTATTGACTACCACCAACTCAATAGGGTCACCATCAAGAATATGTATCCTCTTCCAAGAATTGATGATTTGTTTGACCAATTACAAGTGGCTAGCGACATCTCTAAGATTAATCTTCGGTCTGGGTATCATCAAGTGAAGGTAAGGGAGTGCGACATTCCTAATATGGCCTTCCAGACTAGGTATGGGCATTATGAGTTTGTTGTGATGTCATTTGGGTTGACTAGTGCACCGACCATCTTCATGGATCTAATGAATAGGGTCTTTAAACCCTACCTTACAATATTGGCACGATACAAATGAAACATGACATGGTAGGTCAAATTGATGCTAAATTTTAAAAGTGCTTGAATCTCATGTTAATGGGCTATATAGGCATCTAACGCTTAAGAGGATCGAGTGTATACGTGTTTTGTGTCGAATGAAGATGATTACGGTATTAAAATGAAGTAAGAGAATTGAGGTGCTTGTAGGACTTAGAACCTAGCAGGTGAGTCACCTACTTGCTTAGCTTAAATCGCTAGTTAAGCGAAGATGAGGATCAACTTCGAATTTGTCTA
>JAOTQR010088756.1:8706-24274 GCA_025774065.1 Solanum ossicruentum
AGCACTGCAATGTTGAAGCTCTTGAGAAAGCTCCTGACTCATAGTGCACCTTTTGGTAACCAAATCTTTCATATACTTTGCATAACTCGGTATTTTCTCGAAAGCTTCAATGAGAGGGATATTGATAGATAGTTGCTTAAGAATGGAGAGAAAGTTCTTGAACTTGCCTTCCTCCTCCCTCTTTCTGATTCTTTGAGGGAAACGAAGAGGAGGACTAGCGACGAGCTTAAACTTCTGTGGTGCTTCAACTACTTCACTTACCCCATCCTTAACACAATCATGTCCTTCAGCCACATCCTTATCTGCAACTATCTTCTCAAGAACATCTTCTACCTCAACTGGCGTAGGAGGATCAATAGTGCTCTTACCATCTCTAGTAGTAACCGCCATGTATTGCTCCATATTATTAGGATTTTGCACTGTGTTGCTAGGTAATGTACCCTTCTGATGTTAATTTAACTAAGTTGACACTTGACAAAACTATTTTTCAAGTTGTTTAGTAGGCACAAAATGAGACTTTATCTTTTGATTAATACTTGAAATGTCAGATTACATTTCCTTTAGAGTTTTATTCTATGTCTCGGACTTCTTCAATAAACGATCAAATATTATCTCAATTCTGGAATTTCCCATACCTGCATCCCCGTTATGTGGTGGCATATATGGACCATCTTGAAGCTTTCTCTACATCCCCAATCTATATCTAGAACCCTATTTCTATCAAAATAACCACCGCAGTTGTCTCTAAAAGCTTCATCTCTGCCATAGTTTTGACCTTGGTTTCCTTGACCTTGGCGCCCATAGTCTGGATTGGACCCTTGGGCATTGGTGTGGAAAACCCCCCATCTGGTCAGTCACAAATCATCATCTCTATGCTAGTATGAATTTGAGCAAGTTGTTGCATGATCTTTTCATTAATTTTGGCTTGCTCTGAACCCACAGTAACAGCACATGAACCCTTCATTAAAGCTCTATCTCACTACCCCTATGCACGATTCATCTTGACCACTTGTTGCATACGCTCCGTAATCCATTCAAATGGTTGATCCAGAAACATGGCTCCCATAATAGTTAGCGCTATCCTGACAGTTCTTATCAATGGCATGATAGAACATTTTCACCAAAGCATCATCAACTATCTTATTATCAGGGATGCACCTCAGACATATAGTACACCGCTCATAAGTAGTGCTTATCGAATCACCAAGAAGTTTCTCAAAGTTGTTGATATGGTCCTTCAACTTGAGCTTCTTCAACCTAGGAAAGTACATTTCCAAAAATGCCTTCTACAAATCTGCCCAGCTAGTGATTGAACTCTGTGGGAGCTCAGATAGCCATAACGCAACATTGCCTATAAGAGACAATGGGAAAACACGAAGTCCCACAGCATCCATAGATAGATCTTGTGTCCCTATCACACTCTTACAACCAAATGCCACATTGTGCAAGTGGCTATATGGATCCTTTGATGGTAAGCCCACAAATAGCCCATGATTCTGCAGCATCTAAAGTAAGCCACTAGAGACTATGAACTTTGTATCAGTCGATAGTGGTGGCAACACAATAGCCTCGATCACATCCATAGCCATAGGGTTCAACCTATATTAGTTTCGTTGGTAAGCATTGGCGTTGAACTCCTAAGGTTATGGAATGTTCTCCAAAGGACGTGGATTCTCATTCCCATCATTACGGTTCAAATCTGCACTAGCTGCGTTGTAGGCATTTTCTTGGGCCATTCTTCCAGTAATTTATTAGATCTCTGGATTTAGTGGAGCTAAGATATTTCCTTGACTCCACGTGTTGGGCATACACTACTTGTATACCCTACAAAGAAACAAAACTAACACAAAAGTAAAATAAAGGGAACTAAGGATTAACACCCAAATTACTTGATGATTCAACTTAAGTCTAGCCGTATTCCCCAGCAACGCCGATAAAATCTTTGATGTCTCTAAAGTTGCACATCCATTTAGAGAATAAAATGGTCGTTGTTGAAACGCCCCAAAAGTGTGCTTTGGAATGCCCATAATTGTAATTTCTATATATCTCAAAATCCGTGCATGATATCAAAAATCCAACTTCATATTCTCAATTAAGAGAGAAAAATTGAGTGGGAAATGGGTATTACCCGGATTTTAGAGGACCCATAGTGAAAAATAATTTTTACTAATTTTCGATCTCCAGAGAGTATCCGCACCCTAACCGCGATGCGCCAGGGGCACGAAGTAGTACAATTTTATCCTATGCGACGCGGACTAGACGCAAACTAGTATAAAATTTTCCTTACCTTTTTTTATGCACCCAAGGGCATTGGGTTCATAACCCCATGCCCACTTAAATGTGAAATCACCCATACTTAGCAATTTTTCAACTATATATCACTCAAATACCTCTCTAAGATTTAACCAAATATCTCATTCCAAATTCAAGGATTTCAAGCTTAACTTTGGAACACAAGGTTTGACTTCAAGCTCTAAGTTTCCTTCAAGCTCATCTCAAGAAAACCCAAGTTTGAGGTGTGTGAGTTTCATCGATTGGGTCCCTTTAACTCATGGAGCCCAACCTTCCCTTTTCATGAAAATTGCATGCTTTCAAGTTGTATTACCTATGGGTATCTCTTATTATGAATTATGAGCAAGAATCATATTGAATTTTTATGAAATATTGATTCCTTATACATGACTTCTATTTCAAGGTTATGCCATGATTTGATTAAATTGATTGGAACTATGCATGTTTTGAACTATGAAGTTGTGCTTTATCATGAGCTTTTGTAATGGATTTCAAGGTACCCTATATGAGGGTTTTACTACATGTTGGTGGGTTGATATGCATTAAGCTTACTCATCTTATTTCACTCTCTAATTGCATAATTTTGAACAAGTATCATGAACTCACCATGTGTTTGATAAAATATCAAGTCAAGAATTCTCAAGTTATTGATAATCTATTATATGATTTACAAGTCAAGTGACTTCGTGATGGTAAAGGTCTTTCAATTATGTATTAAATTCATGAAAATTAACTAGATGTTGCAAGTATCAAGTTAAGCCCTATTTCAATATTTTTACCCTTGCGAGCCATTCATGTTAAAGCAAGGGATCATGTATTATTGTTATCTATTTTCACGTTCAAGTTAGGCTCACTATTAGAGGTCAAGCATGTTTATGAGCTACTCAAGTCATGTTATCATGTCTCTTACAAGTTGTTCATGTGGTGACTAAAATATGATTATTTCAAGTATTTCTTGGAATTAGAGTTAGCACCCATTGAGGCTTAAGATGGGGGCTCGACCCAAGGGGTCCTTATATAAGTCTTAGTCTCTAAACTATATGCCACCATAGATTATACATAATCTGTTTTATTACTTTCTAGTGGATCCATCTAGTTATACCATACCTTGTCGAGGGTGTGACATGCCTCGATCACCTTGACGAGGAGGTGACATGCCTCGGATTATTCATTGTATGACTACCATGACAAGTAAATCACACTTTGTCGAGGTGTTGACATATCTCAATCGCTTGTTGAGGGATGACATGCCTCAATCACCTTACCAAGGGGGTAACATGCGTTGGATTCCGAGTAATAGCTTGCTTGGTATAGTTCAGTTAAGGTCTATTCCAACACATAATGTACTATGCAAGTTGTATGATTGACAAGCATGTTTTATTTCAAGCATTGATCATGCATGTCGTATTGAGATTATATATATCCATTGCTTATGATTATGCATTTTAACTATATTGGTTTATGTCTTGTTGCATTGCATCCCGCATACATAGTACATTTAAACATACTAATACATACTCTCTGCCTACATTACATTACCATGTAGGGACCGAAGCACCTTTTGATCATCCTCCACTTGGCTAGTTGATACTTCAGAGACAAGCTTTGGTGGTCCTCAAGTCTGACAACACTATCTATATTACTCTTTTTATTTTGAGACCTTATTTTGTTGAACACTTGTTATTATGAGGCTTAGCCCGGAAAGTGTCTTGGCCCCGGCTCAATTCCAAGTTAGAGGTGTTGTTGGATATTATGATGTACTTATGCTATGAGATTGACTCTTTTATGCTTTTATAAATATCAAGATTTCCCTTAGTCCCTCTTCCCTTTCTATTATATCTCTTGTTGTTGTTTATTTTGCTTCTGCAACCAAGGACATGTGATTGATATGCTTAGAGGCTTGTTTTGGGTCCCTTCGAGTTCCTATTTTCCCTATCACATCTAGGCCCTATGTTTGGGCCATCATAGTTGTCCAGATGTAAAACCTAACGAAGGTTAAGGTCGAACCTAAGGGGATACGTAGACTCAAAGAAAATTTATCAATAAGCAATTCAAGTAACTAACTAACTCAATTCCCCGAAGGGGGTGGTTTACAATGTTCAAAAGAAAATAAACTAAATGAACTCTCACAAGAGACAATCAATATTCGAGAGCAACTTGGGTATTGTGTTTCCCATGATTCACCAACTTAGTATCCTCGAATAAACCAATTTATACCTAGTGTATAACATGCAGGACGATAATTTAAGTTCACCCAATCCTTTGGTCTGGGTGAGAGGTGAAATTTCTATGTGACTTGGCCCTTCTCCATAGTGTGCAATCCTAACCATTACCTATAAGTGCTACTCAACCTCCCCTTGACCCAGTTTGATTGAATAGATGAAAACACATCATTGAATCATTTTAGTCAATCTCTTTTCATATTCATTACTACCTTGATCGGGAAAGTAACACTAGGTGGGTTCTAATGTTGGCCACCACTAGAAAACATGCAAAATGAAGAGGATTGATTAATACATGCATACACCTAATCAAAGAATTGCAAAATATCCGAGTCTACTTTATTAGATCTTCATGGTTCCCACAACCCTAGTTGTGGGTTTAGCTACTCATGCTATGGGTAGATGAAGAAATTATGAATTGAGAAAACATAATTAAACACTTACCTAATTGAATTGAGAATCAAGCAAATCCAAAATTGATTGAGAATCACAAGATTGAAGATCAAATTAATTCACAAGTGTATTCTCCTCCAAGTATAGAGGTCTCCAAGAACAAAACCCTAAAAATACTCCCTAATGATGTTCTCTACTATACTATGCTACAAAACAACGTAAAAGTACTATTTAATGTAATTACAATTAAGCCCTAAAAAAATAGAAAAACTAGTTGATAGACTCTATGAAAGGTATTTACAACTCGTAGTGTCGAGTCATAATCGGGGTATCATATTCAGCATCTTGAGATCTTGGACTTCTCGTCTACAAACCATCTTCATGACTTGTAAATTGATTCATGACTCGTACTTCAGACTCGTATGCTTCGACTACTTCAACTCATCCCTCTCTGGAAATCTTTACTAAACCTATCTATATGACTCATAGAATGTCCTACGACTAGTATAAAGGTCTCATGGACTTGAACTTCAGATCTCACCCTTCACTGAATTGGTCAGGAAACTACCTCTATGACATAGAGGG
Organism: Solanum ossicruentum; assembly: GCA_025774065.1. Classification (NCBI taxonomy): domain Eukaryota; kingdom Viridiplantae; phylum Streptophyta; class Magnoliopsida; order Solanales; family Solanaceae; genus Solanum; species Solanum ossicruentum. Next base: position 14,199 of record JAOTQR010088756.1, read on the forward strand.
TCTCGTAAATCACCAAAAACCAGAAAACTCTGCAATTTTTCTCCAAAGTCATGCCAACCTGGTTTTCTGCAAAACTAAACACAAAAACACAAATAACCATAAATATCACATTGGGAATACACAAATCCTAAGTTTTAGGCATCAAAAGTCTTGTATTTAATAACACATCAGTCCTCCTATGTCTTCTTTAAACTTTGTGGGAATAGAGGATGAACTTTGACATGATATGCCTTTGGCATCATAGTTGGACTTGAATTTTTGGGGAGAGTGTTCTTAGCTTTCGCTGCAATATCCCCACTTTTCTCCTTCCTATCATTCTTGAAATTGCCGAGAACAACATCACCTACAAATTGAGCCTCCTGTTCATCATCCTCAACAACAATCAAATCTTCTTTTTCTTCCACCTCTTTCAAGCTTTCTTCTACAATAGGTCATAGTTTAGTGCCTTCAACAAACTTTCCACTTCGAGTAGTTATGGAGAAGTACTACTGATCATTCTCTTTTAGGTTGGCCACCATGTCATTAGGTAAACATCTCTTAGGATGTTGATTTAAATGAACTGAAATATTTCCTAGTTAAGTCTCCAAATGTTTAAGGGACGCTTTCACAGTTTGACTCTGCTAAGAAAAATTAGATTGCATTTCTTTTAAGACCTTGTCCAAAGCCTGGATCCACCTTACTCACGATTCGTGAAATCATATCCTTAGTTTGAGGATTCTCTTGATTAACCACTAGTTCAGCAGCCTTCACCCTATCATGTGGAGGAATGTATTTGTCTCCCTAACAGTTCCGCCAACCCCCAACTTGAGTTTGATTAGTCCTTGCTTGATCTCGCCATTCAAAGTTGTTATTCCAACTTTCATTCCCTGATGGCCTTTGGAAATCCGGTTGACAACCCACTATTTGGTTTCCCATGTAATGATATTCTTCATTACATGGTAACCAGCTTCAAATGATGCACCTTCAAACATCACCTCTCCAGTATCTCCCATATCATTCACACTCTTGCAATTTCCCCCCATGATGTGCTTGGTCAAAAGATCTAGCTGAGTTAATATCTTAGCCATGTTCTCATCCCTTTCTTAGTCTTTAGCAAGTTGCTCCTTGGTTGGGCCTTTATGGCTTAAACGTACTATGTCATCTCTTATGTACCATACTTAATTAATTTTTGTCATACCATCCAAGAGGTTACAAGCTTCAGTATGATTGTGTCATTAAACCTCCTCTCACTAACTGATCAGCTACTCCTTTGTTTACAGCATGAAAACTCATGTAGAAGTACTGTTGCAAGAGCATATGGTCTAAAACTCTACAGTTAGGGCACTGAAGTAAGAGTTATTGAAATCGAAGCCATATTTCATCTAATGGCTCTCCCTCTAGCTGCTTGAATTTCTCAATACTTTTTCTCAATTTGATCATCCTTGAGGGAGGGAAAAATCTCTCTAGGAATGCATTTTACAGCTCCTCCCATGAAGTAATAGAATCACAAGGTAACTCAACTAGCCACCTCAATGCCTCTCTTATGATAGAGAAAGGAAATAGAGTAGTCAAATAGCTTCCTAGCTCACTCCCCTGAAGTTGAATGGGAGACACACATCAAGAAAGTTCCTCAAGTATTTATGAGGATCTTCGTCGCCGAGCCTTTTGAACAATCCCTTCAGTTGGAGGAGTGGAAACATAGTTCTCATTACATAGAAATTAACTCATCCAGCCAATGGGGGTAATTGGAAAGCACCAATGCTTCGAATCTGATCCCAATTAACAACTTGCATCCCGTTCATCTCCCCAATATTCTCACCATGAATCCTTTCATCATCCTCCATCTTTACACCTTTTCTCAATCTGCAAAACAACAAGAAAATAGTAAAAGGAATTATGTCAACAAGAAGAAAGCTCAACAAGCACTTCAAATATGAACACGCCAATTACCCGGCAATGGCGCCATTTTGTGTTGCTCAACCAAACTACTCAAAGGCTGAAGAGGTAGTCATCATCAGCATAATAATCCAAATTTAGAGTTTGGGCTCAATCCCACAGGAAATCGTTTTTCAAGGTGGAAGTGACTTGTTGGACCAAGTAATTGTAGGATCTAGGGGGTTTCAATCAAAACAAAGTTCAGCTAACAAGTTCTAGTAAACGAATTAAACAACTATTAAGGGATGATGTTAGGGATGTGAAAATATGTGAATTAATCTATCAAAAAGGTCTAGATTCTTGACTACATGAGTTGATATTTAGTGAAAAGGCTAGGCTGCATATAATCAAATAACCTATGATATATGGGTGTTTCATATGAATAATCTAAGATATCACACGCAGACCATCAATGACAGTCTTGGCCTAAGAAGTCACAGCAAAACACTTACAACCTTGGCCATCCATGAATGTGGATATCAATGGAAACCGCATAAAGTTTCTATCCATTATATCCATTCCACATTCTAATTATTCAAGCTAATGTAACAACCAGAGATCTAAAACAAAATTGTAAGTTTACAACCTTGAAATTTATATATTAAACTTAGGAATGGATATAAATACACCCAAATCAACTATATAAGTCAAGATATCACAAAACCATAAAATAAACTAAATACCCATCTCAAAAGCACACCCCAACATGGGGGTTTTTGAAAAGACCTCAAAAAGTGCCGAAAATGTGCCTCGAAAGTGTCCGAAATTGTAATTTTCATATATCTCAAAATTCATGCGTGATATCAAAAATCCAACTTCATATTCTTGTTTAGGGGGTAAAATTGAGTGGGAAGTAGGTCTAACCCTGATTTTAGAGCAAACGAATCACAATTTCAATTTCCCAAAAATTGAATTCCTGTGAGGTTTCTACTCAACTGGCGCGATGCGCCTAGGGCGCGCCTCAATATATTTTTGTGCCAGTTATTTTAGTCTGGTCCAAGACTTTTGGGTCTTGGGTCTAAGCCTTCCCATGCATGAAAATACCTATACTTAGGCATATTTCACCTTCATATCATCCAAGACATTCCCCAATACTCTCTCAAACCATTATACTAATATTTCTCTCAAAATTCAAGTGTCTAAACTGCTTCCGGATCTTAAGGAATTCATCCAAGCTTCAAGCCTCCATTCAAATTTTAATTCAAGGAATTCTCCAAAGTCAAGGTATATGGGTTACATTCATGGGTTCTTTTCACCCATGAAACCCAAGCTTCCTTTTTACCTAAATTATATGATTTTAAGTTGATTTACTTATGGGTCTTACTTATTATGCATTAGACTATAAACTATGTTGGGATTTCATGAAATTGTGAATGTTTTAGCATGTTTTGAGTTATGAATCTAAGATCCATTGTGGGATTTGATGAAGCGTTTTGATGTATATTGCTTGAAGATGTTACCAATATTGATGGATGGATTTACATTGAATTTTCTTGTATGATTTCATCCCTAAATTGCATGGCTTTACACTAGCACTACACACCCACCAAGTGTTTGATATAATGTCTGGTTAGGATTTCTTGAGGAATTGAAGGTCCAAAGTATGCCTTATGAGTTCAATGACTTTATGATGATGACAGGAATGATGGTCTCTTCTTGTACATGTATTATGTTCTATGTAAGCATGATTTACTTCAAGCATCTTCCATGCATGTCAAATTGTTATATGCCACTCATTGCCTATGTTTATGCATTTCGATTATGTTGTATATCTCTTTTACATCCTACATACTTAGCACATCCAAATATACTAATGCATACTCTATGCATATATGATGTTACCATATAGGAACCGGAGCCCCACTTGAGCATCTTCCACCACGTGGCTAGTACGATTGCTAGAGACAATGTCTATGATCTCTTGCTATGTACTAAGACTATTTTTCTTCTATGTATGTATTGATTATGAGGGTGAGCCTAGTTGCTTGTCTTGGCCCTCGCTCCTATCTAAGTTTTAGAGGTGTTGTTGGACATGTTATGTATTGAGCCTTGTCTCTCTTGTCTTGATGTTTATGTTATGAAAGTTTCCCTTTAGTCCCTTGCCCTTATTTCTAATCTAATTATGTTGTTTGATTGCTTCCGCGACCAATGATGTGTAATGATATGTTAAGAGGCTTGTTTAGGGTCCCTTTGGGTTCCCCATTCGCCTTTTCATATCTAGGACCTAAGCTTGGGTCATGACAAACTTGGTATCATAGCACTAGGTAGGTTGTTAATAGTCCTCGATAATCAACACACCTCATCGATTAGAGTCTTATTCATAGTTGTGTTGTGCACCACTAATATGAGTAGGAGGCTATGAGACGTTTTAGGAAATGTTTTCCTTTTTTTTGATTTATGTCGTGCTATAGGAGTTAGGTGAGTTTTCCCTCTAATGAATATCCTTTTTCATGTTTAGATCATGCCTAACATGAAGAAGGAGAGCCTGCACTACTGAGGAACAATCGACTCATGATGAGCTCCAGATGCTCTCACCTTGCTAGCTCAAGCTATATCCAACCAAGTCAATCATGGGGCTCAAGCTCCTCATGCTCCTACCCCGGGTTCTAGGGTGAGATGCTTCATGAGGATGAACCCACCGAAATTCTATGGGTCTAAGGTAGATGAAGACCCTCAAAAGTTCGTTGATGAAGTCTACAAGGTATTGGCTATCATGGGTGTTAGATCAGAAGAGAAAGTAGCATTGGTGGCCTACTAACTCAAAGTGGTGGCACAAATATGGTTTAATCAATGGAAGGAGGAGAAGGGAATCAATAATGTGGTGCTTTGGGGAGAATTCAAGGCGACTTTTCTTAATCGGTTCTTCCCTCTTGAGCTTAGGAAGGCCAAGATGGTGGAGTTTATGAATTTGAAATAAGGGTCTATGAGTGTGAGGGAGTCCCTCACATTCAATCAACTCTGTAAATATGCTCACAACTTGGTTGCCGACCCAAGGTCTAGAATGAACAAGTTCATGATAGGTGTATTCGATTTGGTAAGTGAGCAACGCTAGTACACCATGTCAATTAGTAACATGGGTTTGTCCCATTTGATGAACTATGCCGAACAAATGGAGGAGGAAAAGTTGAGGAAGAGGAGGAGTGATGAGACTAAGAGGGCCCATTTTGAGGGAAAGTTCCAAAGTCAAAATAGTGGCCAGTTTCATCAAGGCCAAGGGTATTCTCATGCTTCTAATAGGGGGTTTGCCAATGACTTCCCAAGGGACCAAGGTGTTGGTAGTATTGTTGCTAATAATGTGTGTTCAAAGTATGGTAGGAGTCATGGGGGCCCATGTTTGAAAGACACTGATGCATGTTATGGATGTGGGGAAGTAGGTCACAAATAGATTGATTGTCCTAATAACTATAACAAAGGTAAGGAGTTTCGTCTACAAGGTGCAAATCCAGTTCTTTTGGGGAGAGGTGGTCAACAAAGTAGTGCCCCAAAGCACAATCGATTCTATGCACTCCAAGAGAGGCAAAGGGTTGAGGAGGTACCGATGTCATCATTGGTATGTTAAAAGTATTTGATTTTGATGTATATACATTGATTGATCCGAGTGCCACTGTTTCTTTTGTTACCCCTTTTGTTGCCAAAAAGTTCCATGTTGAGCCCGAATTGTAATGTAAGTCTTATGAGATGTCTACTCCTACTGGTGCATCTGTTGTTGCTAGAAAAGTTTATAGAAATTATCCCATTTGTATTTTTCATAAGATACTGCCTTGTGATCTTGTTGAGTTGGATATGGTGGATTTTGATGTCATACTTGGGATGGCTGGTTGCATGCATTCTATGCCTTTATTAATTGTAGAACCCATAGGGTCAAATTCCAATTCTCAAATGAACCTGTTCTTGAGTGGGAGAGTCATGATGTGGTAGTCAAGGATAGATTCATCTCTTGCATTAAAGCCCATAAGTTGATCTCTAATAGGTGTCTTTATCATCCCGGTAAGGCCAATGTAGTGGCCGATGCTTTGAGTAGGGTATCCATGGGTAGCCTAGTACAAGTTGGTGATGGAGGCAAACGGGTGGCTAGGGAAGTCTATCAGTTGGCTAGATTGGGAGTTAGGTTAGAAGAGGTGGATAATAGGGGTATTATGGTAGTTAATGGCTCTAAATCTTCATTAGTTGAGGAGGAGAAAGCTAAGCAAGATATTGACCCCGCTTTATTAGAATTGAAGGCATTGGTAAAAGATGGTAAGGTGGGGGTTTTATCCTAAGGGGGAGATCGTTCCCTTAGAAACCAAGGTAGGTTATGTGTGACTTATGTTGATGGCTTCACAGAAATGATTCTTAAGGAGGCTCATGGTTCTTCCTATTCGATTCACCCCGGTTCTACTAAGATTTATAGAGATTTGAGAGAGGTGTATTGGTGGGGAGGTATGAAGAGGGATATTGCCAAATTTGTTTTTGATTGTCATAGTTGCCAACAAGTCAAAGTGAACATCAAAGGTCGGGTGGCTTAACACAAGACATAGAGATTCCTACTTGGAAGTGGGAGGAGATTAATATGGATTTTGTAGTTGGGTTGCCCAGGACCAGAAAGGGTTTTGATTCCATTTGAGCTGTGGTTGATAGGATAATGAAATCAGCTCACTTTCTACCAGTCAAGACCACATATGGGGCTAAAGATTATGCTAGGTTGTACATTCATGACTTGGTAAGGCTGCATGGGGTTCCTTTGTCCATTATATCGAATCGTGGTGCACAATTTACTTCACATTTTTGGAGGTCCTTTCAAAGGGTTCTTGGTACAAGAGTTTAACTTAGTAGGCCTTTCACCCCCAAATGGATGGCCAAGCTAAAAGAACTATCCAAACACTTGAGTATATGTTTAGGGCTTGTGTATTGGAGTTTAATAGTAGTTGGTATGATTATCTTCCATTGATTGAGTTTGTCTATAACAATAGCTTTTATTCAAGCATTAGTATGGCTCATTTTGAGGCTCTCTATAGTAGACGTTGTAAATCCCCGGTTTGGTGGTTTAAGGTTAGAGAGGTGGCATTTTTGGGACCACATCTGGTTATGGAGGCATTTACGAAGGTTAGGATGATTCACGAAAGGTTGAATATGGCCCAAAGTAATCGAAACTCCTATGCCGATGTGAGGAGAAGGGATCTTGAATTCAAAGTTAGTGATTGGTTCTATTTAAAGGTGTCACCCATGAAGGGTGTGGTTTGTTTCGATAAGAAGAAAGTTGAGCCCAAGATATGTGGGTCCTTATAGGGTAATGAGGAGGATTGGTAAGGTGGCTTATGCATTGGAGTTGCCTGGTGAGATGGATTTGGTTCATTTGATGTTTCATATGTCTATGTTGAGGAAGTGTGTGGGTGATCTGAATACTATTGATCATTGGATATTGTGGGTATAGTTGAAGATGACTTATGAAGAAGTTATAGTGGAGATCTTGGATAGGCAAGTGAAGAAGCTAGGGAACAAGGATGTTTCTTCCGTTAATGTCCTTTGGAGGAATCAACAAGTCTAAAGTGCTACATAGGAGGCTGAAGTGGACATGCAAAAGTGATATCCCCATCATTTCCATTCTACTCAAGCCTAAGGTACTAATTCTAAGTCCTCCATATGATCTTAAGTCTTAAGTTCAGTCCTTATGTCATTGCATACACTCATATTTATGAAGACAAGTTCGTGGTGATTTTACACTTATGTTTAGATTTTTGAAATGATGTTCAAGTGCATTGTTGCATCCTTATGTGGCTTGAAATTTTTATGTTTACGTCTCTCATATACTTTTCTTTGACATGGGTATGAATGTTCCCAAAGGGGTAAATATAGAAATGACCTCAAAAAGTGCCCGAAAATGTACCTCGGAAGTGCCTAGAATCATAATTTTCATATATCTCAAAATCCGTGTGTGATATCAAAATCTGACTTCATATTCTTGTTTAGGGGGTAAAATTAAGTGGGAAATGGGTCTAACCCCAATTTTAGAGCAAATAAATCACAATTTCAGTTTCCCAAAAATTGAATTCCAGTGAGGTTTCTACGCCCCTTGCGTGACGCGCAAAGGGTGCTCCTCGGTACATTTTTGTGCCAATTATTTTAGTCCAGTCCAAGACTTTTGGGTCTTGGTCCTAAGCCTTCCTATGCGTGAAAATACCTATAGCTAACCATATTTCACCTTCATATCATCCAAGACATTCCCTAATACTCTATGAAACCCTTAGACTAATATTTCTCTCAAAATTCAAGTGTCCAAATCTCTTCCGGATCTTAAGAAATTCATCCAAGCTTCAAGTCTCCATTCAAATCTTCTTCAAGGAATTCTCTAAAGTCAATGTATGTGGGTTTCATTCATGGGTTCCTTTCAACCATGAAGCCCAAGTTTTCTTTTTACCTAAATTGCATGATTACAAGTTGATTTACTTATGGGTCTTACTTATGAATAATACTATGAACTATGTTGGGGTTTTATGAAATTGTGACTATTTTAGCATGTTTTGAGCTATGAATCTAAGATCCATTGTGGGATTTGATGAAGGGTTTTGATGTATATTTATTGAGGTTGTTACCAAGTATTAATTGATGGTTTTACATTGAATTTTCTTACATGATTTCATCCCTAAATTTCATAGTTTTACACTAATACTACACACCCACCAAGTGTTTGATAAAATGTTTGATTAGGTTTTCTTGACGAGTTGAAGGTCCTAAGCATGTCTTAAGAGCTGAATGACTTTATGATGATGAAAGTGATGTATGAGTTGAGAACTCCAGTGATGCGTCGAATGTGCACTTGACCATTTTTTGGTGCTTCTTTATAAGGATCCTTCCACTACAACATTAGATGATGACTCTTTGCTCTGGCTATCCAATTTGGTTACGCACCAAAATATTCTTCATATCGCCTTTCTCTTAGCATTTTGGGGCTTTGGATGCTACAACTTTAAGCGATCACTTGTGCACTTTGGCGTATTGCTGAGTATGCTTTGTGACATCGATTCTTACCGCACTTTTGACTTGCCCTAGAACCTTGTGTTGCATAGTTAAGCAATCTCCATGAGCATTGGCCAAATCGTCTAGTATGTCGGCAACACCGATATTTGCAGCCTTTTCACATTTTTGTTTACTTTCTAGGATTCCACCAAGTCTTTCCCTTTTGCACACTTTTAACTTCATTTCCTGTCATAGCTCATGCATATCTTTTAGTAGTTGGACTTATTACATAGTAAGCGCATTGATTCCTTGCAATTTAATCCCAAAATGAGTTTGAAATGTTGACTCATCAGTCATTCTCCTGTTCATAGAGTCATGCTCAATTTATATTCTTGTACATCAATTTAAGACCAAACCAAGCTAATACTCACAGACCCATACTAAAATTCATGGTCATATTCTTAGTATATTCATGTTTGTTGTCAAATTCCAATGTAGTAGCCTAGTTCATAATGATCATGTGTTGGGCACTTAGGGGTTAACATGGGTACATAAAATTCAAGCTCAAAACATGATAATAAGATGGAAACATGCATAATCTATGAAGAAATCAACATTTGAATCATAATTGAGATTACCTATGCATGAATTCATAATTCATAAAGACATACAAGTTCAAATCTCATGAAGATCATATAAATCATTACAATAATACTTGTTTAATGTTTAAATCATCATTTGAATATGACCCATAACATAATTCTAACAATTTGATGTCAAATCATGAATCCATACTTAGCTCATACATGAAAGTAAAAGAAATTGAATAATGAGAATTTGGACTCCATGTTTAAAAGGAAACCAAAGATGAAATAACAAATACCTTGCTTAGGAAGATGAGTTTGAGATGATATAACTTTAGTCTTGAAACCCCAATTGAATTCTAGCTTGAATCCTTGAAGATGAGACTTGAGAGTGTTTAAGGACTTAGAATTTGAGAGACTAAATGTTAGGCTTGAATGAAGGGTTAGGAAATGCATAGGGGCTGATTTAGGAGTGTAAAGGAGTGAATAACCATGGAAAAATACACTTGGGTTTGGGTAAACAAAAGAATTAATTAAATGAGTTCAAAAAATGAATTAGGTTGCACCACAGAAGGATTCACGTCTCCTGAAGCTCTTGACGGCCCATGGTGCCTCTCTCATGAACCTACCTCAAGGTCGAGATGG
>JAOTQR010088775.1:0-34055 GCA_025774065.1 Solanum ossicruentum
TAAGAAAAGATATTCTAGTTTTTCTTTTACTAAGAGTTAAAAATATAATATCATACAATTTGTATGTCTATATTTTTTTTGTAACATTACGCAATAGCATTCTTTATAGTTACTATGAAATTTAATATGAATAATCAATTTTATATGTCTTCATATGTACACGTATATGTATATGTGTTTGTGTATATATATGCACTTTTGCTGATCTAATTTGTGGTTATAATTAAGGATTTAATAACTAGAACTAAAGGGAGCGTTGGAGTTATTGGTAAAGTTGTTGTCATGTGACTAGAAGGTCACGGGTTCAAACCTTGGTGACATCCTCTGGCAAAAATACAAGGTAAGGCTATGTACAATAGATCCATGTAGTCGGGCTCTTCCTAGGAAGTGCACCTGGCTTGCCTTGTTTTTTTAATAACTAGAATATCAATTTGTGAAGGAAAAATTTTGTTGCTGAAAAGAGGTAAAACGACCAGATTTTTGTCATCGTTAAAGCTTTTTTAACGATCGAATTTAATCCGATCGGTAAACTTTTAACGACGGAGCTTTTAACGACCGGTGACAATCGAATTTTTATCGGTCGTTATTGACTAATAACGATTGGATTTATACTTTTAGCGACGATATTTCTCCTCGTTAAAGGCCTATTTTCTTGTAGTGATAGTTATTGTTGCATTTGTAAGAACCCTATATATTTCATGAAAAATATTATGTCCACAGTATTAAGTTGAGTTCAAGAAGTATTTAAAGTATCCGTATTTACAAGATAGCTAAGTAGAAAAATTATGTTTTTGAGACATATTACATTGATACATCTTTCAGTCAAAGAAACGAGACAAGTTGAGAAAAGATATGTTGGGCTAAGTCCCAATAGATTAAAAAAGTATTTTGAATAATTTTACTCTTAAAGTTATGAGCATTATAAAATTTATTCGGGGAGTAGTATTGGAACCGATATGAGTGAGAGTAATATTAACTTGAACCCGTAAATTACATAGTCACTATAGGATAGGATTGTACAAAGTATACAACTCCTCATATGTCACTGAGATGGCCCAATTTATGTGGATTCCCAACACTTCATCCTTTACCCTAGCAATGTATGGGATGCCTTTTGGCAATGTTGGCAAGACATTGTATTATAACGAGACTCATAGTGATGGTTGTCCATATCAAGCGAAGGTACAAATTATTTTCAGATATAAACTAAGTTGCATTTATGCATGCATTAAATCAGATGTTTTACTTATATTACATTGAGGATGCCATTGTTATTTCCTAAGTCAAGCATCATATCCTTAGTCTCTATTTTGGCTACTTTATATACTGTACATTCCACATACTAATGCCTTTTGACACTGCATCATTTTATGATGTAGATTTAACCATCCATGATAGCAGGCATTCAATAAGATAGCTTCCCAGTGATGTGCTATCAAAATACAACACTTTTGATGCTTAAAACTTGTTGTGTGTTCTCAATACGATGCTAGTAGATTATAAGTGTATGTACATGGACATTTATGCCAGGGGTTCCTAACTTATTATGTCGGTAGATGTGTATCATAGGACATCCATACGTCACAATTATCTATGGTTATATTTCATTATTTATTTTCATATCATTTTACTATATATCATGTCATTCTATCCTGTGGTTATGACTTGATTCCGTTATTGAGATTGGATTATGAGATGATTATGTTGGGACTATAACTGTTGAATTGTCACGACCCGAACCTAGGGTCTAGGAGTAACATGGCAAATCAAAATTCGAGAGTCCCCAAACAAGCATCAAAGTATCCACATTCACATCATCAGTTCAGAAGCAATTAATGAAGTAGTAAACACAGAGTTCTAAGGGATGAGAAAGTAGGACTCACGCTATGGGGATAGAATGAGACTTAGGACTTTTCACATATCCACATCTCAACATAAGAAAATCATCATAGTATCAATACTCAATATATAGTCATAATCATAATCTCCAAATAGCAATATATAGCACAAATCTGCATGAGAGTCTACATATTTTCCAATAATGACTCTAAGTCATAGAATAGGACGACGACCAAGACATGCCCTAGGCTCACCCTCAAAGTAAATAAAACATAAGCAGAAGCAACATAGTAGGTAGATGGAAGATGGCTTGTCCTTGGATGATAGCACTCACCACAACAACTTTCACAATCTAAGTTAGTGGTCAAAAGGTGGATGAAGATAGTCTCCGATTCCTACATTGTTAGATCATGTAGGCAAAGATTATGCATTAGTACATTTGAATGTATTAAGTATGCAGGCATGCAATGCATATGAGCTCATTAAACCTGCATTCAATGTTAGATGACAAGGGCAAATATATAGGAAGAAGTGTATAAGCAATGAAGTATAATATATCAATATGCCATGAAATCCGTGATGCATGAAACGACATAATACATCTACATAGAGGGGATGTGACCTCAACAGACATGTAAATCATGCAAGCTATTACTTGGAATTCTAGTGTCTTTTCCACACCAAATGAAAAGGTGATCTACGTGCCAAAGGTAGATCACACTTCTCTTTATGGGCACCCCCATTCTAGAGAAATAACCTTCCTTATGGCCACCCCCATTTTGGATAGGATTTTCCTTCATCACAGCATATTTGTAACCATATCTTACGGGCACCTCCATTTTGATAAAAGGCTACCATAAACATATACCTATGTTTAGCACATAGATATGGGACTTCAGTACCGGACCCTTGAAGATAGCCCCCTTCCCACAAGTCCACTCATTGGTAAGTTATCATCCTACAAGAGTACGTATATATATGTACATGCTCTCAAAGAGGCACAAGTCATTTCAAATCATTGCAATAAATACTTAGGCCTACAAGCCAAACATTCTTCATAATCATTCATACTTTGAATAAAGAACCAAATCATACTTCAATTCACACTTTCATGCATAGGAATAACACATTCACATAAATTATATTAGTGTAAACACTCGGAGTTGCTCAATGAATCATATCATAGATATTTATGTGATCACATTCTTGTGATAACCATATTCTCATATATGCTTATACCACGAATGATGAGAGAATACCATGGGCAATAAAGATTCATACTTAAATCAACAATATAATATGAAATTCAAGTAAATCCATAAGTAAATTCACATTAAAATCACAATTTAAATTGTCCATGCTTAAATCAACCTTTAAAAGGAACAAACATATTCAAATCTTTATAACATCTATGTAATTCAACATATAAGGACTTAAATCGCTTTGGAAATATCAATTAAACATAGCTCACATCTCAATTGAATCAAATAAACAATAATTCAAAAGACACATATTCAAAGTAAGCTTAATTTTATAAATCAAGGAGTAAAAGAAGTTTGGGTGTAACACCAAATAAAATTATCAAAATACCAGTAGAGGATAGATGTGCTCATAATATGTCTTCCCATGCTCTGTTTACAAATTTGAGGCCGGATATGCAATCAGCATGAAAAATTGAGTGGGAAAATAGTCTCGGTCGATTTTTAGAGACATCGGATCAAAAAATAATTTTTTAAACCAAAACCCAAAAACAGTGTTGATGCACGCCTAAGGCACAATCCGCCTGGGATGTGGACCAACACCTATCTTTTTTCAATTTTTTTCTACGAAATTGAAAAATCGATCGGAAAATGATTTACGAAAAATTGCACATAAAATCATTTGAAACATATGATTTCTGAGTATTTTCATAGATAAATAGTTTTTCAGCATATTTTAAGTTTTCAGTCAAAAATTATATACGTGCGCACCCAGTCCGCAGTGCGGACTGGGTATTTTTTAGTGGAATTTTTCTTTTTAATTTGAAGGGCATTTTGGTCAATTCTCAACCCCTCCTAAACTCAAAACACTATCAATTTAGGTAATTTGGATGCATAAAGGGGGTCTTAAACCCCATTCTAAGTCATTTCTAAACACTTGAAAGATTAGTGCTTAAGCAAAGAGAAGAGAGAAGCTTGATTGGGGGAAATTCTTGAAGATTGATCATTAAAGCTTCACTCCAAGTATGTAAAGCTAAACTAAAAGCATGAGATTATTTTCTTATGTGTCCCATAGATGGACTTAGAAGAAAGTTGAAACTGCATGAGTTTAAATACATAATTCTTGATTAGTAGGCCCCTCCATGGCATCAGGTAACCATATATGAAGGGGGAATTGGGCGGATTTAGCAACTGCACCGACAAATAAGAGAACAGCGCATAAAGATGCCCTCGGTACAATATTGACGATCTCACAAAGATAAAATTTCAGTTAATTGTCATTTACGGATTTAAATCGTAAATGTGAAATACTTATACAAAAAAAATGTGGGAGAGATAAAAAAGATGCAGGGTCGTTTGTCTGCTTGGCTAGTCAAGCATGGGCTAATTCATAGATCTTTGGGCTTTGATTTTCTTGACAACTATATTATTATATGTATTTTTGTATGTTTGATTATCATGATAAGCTCTTTTCTTGAATGGGATGTTTTTAGATGAATTATTGCATAAATCCTACATATTATTTAAAAATGATTGCATGAACAAAGATAGGGATTGAGTCTAGAGCCTTGATTGAGAATGTTGATAGAGATTGCGAAAGTAAATGTGAAATGATAAAAGATTGATACTATTTGAGGGTACTTGGTCTTCCTAAATAAACTCTAATGATTTGACTATTCAATTGTTCTCTAATGAATGTTCTAAGCCTTGAGCTATTTGAGATGTTAATTGATGAGATGATGAGAGTCTCTATGAGACTAATTAAATGATGAGTGCCTCTACGAGGATGATTTGAGATGAGTTGATCGAGCTGGCTTGATTGGATTGATTGTCTTATGAGCATTGACTCTTGTGAGGAGTATCAAGCACCGAAAAAGTCAGAATTAATGCAACTCACACTCGTCAAATTACCTAGCCAAGCTCAGGTGAGGAATAGGACCATCACATTACATTATGTTGAGGTTCCCACTTGATAGAGTCCCTGAAACAATAGAGGACTTGTTTTGATTTGCTGGTGGTCCCTAGTTTATTCTATTTGTTCCCTACCTAGGAAGTATAGAACAACTGGGGAAAATGGTGACTTATTGTATAATCATAGACTCATAAGTGATTGTTGTCGGATAAGAGAAACTCCCAAAAAGTTCTCGCATTAAGTACTCTGAGTCAAGATTTGATAAGAAGTGACACAATGTGTGGAGTCAAGTTCCTTTGAGGTGAGTCATGATTTGATTGATGAGATTTGATTAGTTGATGGGTCACTTGTCTACTCTTTATTCTTGCTTTAGATAGACATTTGACATGCTGATCTGTTATTATTCTGAGTTGATTGTTGTTCCATATTATTCTACCTATTTCTATTTCATTTAGCTATTTTACAAATCGTATATTCCATGTACTGACACCACTTAGAGCTGTATCATTTTATGATGTAGATACAGAGATTAGAGATCGTCAATAGGTGCATCATTGAGGATCTGAGTAGTTCAACTAATTTGGTGAGCCTCCCTTACTTCGAAGGATCATTACATTTATTTTCATCCTGCTTTTAGAGTTAGATTTGACTAGCATTATAATTTCTTGAGTTGAGGTAGCCACGGGTTGGTCATTGGCACCGAGTGAAAGTGATAGAGGCTTCATAGACTAGAGTAGAATGTTGATGTTAAGACTTGTTGAGCTAGTTCTTTCTTCTAGCCTTTTTATTTATTGATATTATTTTGAGACTAGATAAGATATACCCATTATTTTCCTTAGTCTTTTGTTGATGGTCTTGAGTTTATTGATTGTATGAATATGATGAGGCAAAGTGGTTCGCTTCGGGACTAGCAATAGTGTCTGAGTGTCAGTTATGTCTAGGGTACCCTCCCGAGGTATGATAGTCTTGGTATCAGAGCACAGAGTTTGAGTGTCCTAGGGAGTCTATGAAGTCGTGTCTAGTAGAGTCTTGTTTATGTGTGTGATGTATAGGACATTAGGAATTGTCTCACTTCTTTCATATTCCAAATTCATGTGATAGAGTTAAACTCTATGAGAGCTCTCTTTTGATTTGTGCACTGCTCTAAACCTTTTGACTATGCCTCATTCATGAGATGATAGAGACAGTAATGTTCAAACTCTTATAGATGAGATCCTCTGATAAAGTAATCAAAAGGGTAGAGAGACTACACTAGGCTTAAGAGAAGTCGACTAGTGTGCTAAGTTGATTGTCTAGAAAGAATGCATTATTACTCATATGAATTGTGCATTTAAGTTAGATCTAGATGTACCCAGACCCTCTTTTTTCAAATCTTGCTTTCGATGATACCCATGAGAGAGAAATTTATGTCTCTAAAGAGTTTAATGTTACCACATAAAAGTGAGATGTGAGGTCCTACAAACCCTGAGTAGAATTGAATCATCACAAAGTTTGAAGAATGATGATGGAAAGAAAGGAACGAGATAGCAAAAGTGATGGTTGATTGAGGCTCATAGTTAGACTTACGTATCTATTAGGTAAGTGATGAGGTGATGAGTCGATTGCCATAAGTTTGATGAAAGAGTCATAAGGACCCTATGATTTTCATGAAGAGGTATAGAGGAAGAGTTAATGTTAGAATTTGATAGAGCATGCTTAAACTAGAAGGAAGTGTATGTTGATGTGTTGCAGTATTCATACAATTGAGGGTGAAGTATAGATCTTGAATAGGGGAAAAGAGTGTTTTCAATGTAATAGATCTAAATTAGGCTTATGATTTTAAATGAGAGTTCACGAGACTCATCGCGTTATTAGCTTAGTCAGATAAGGGATATTATTGAATAGGTGAGTGGTATTGAGTTGTGAGGAAGAGATATGTTGATTGAATACTCACTATGAGATTTTTGTGGGTTATGTTCCCTAAAGTTTTAACTAGTAGTTGTAAGTTGATATTAGAGAGGTGTGAGATAGATAAACATGTTAGTACTAGACCCTAAGATTGAATTTTAGGAGTAGTGTCAAAAAGGAGATAGCATCATGAGAATGATAGTCTTATTTGGTGATTTTTTCTAAGAGGCTTTCCATAGTGTATGTTCGAGATAAAGACTTGATTTTTGAGGAAGTGATGCTATGGGCAGGGTACAAGTTCCCCTTAGGCAAGATGACTGAGATGAGGATAGCTCAATAGATAAGAAGATGCTTGAGATATGATTGTGTAAAGATGTGTGAAGCTCTAAGTTATGACTACTATAAGAATCTAGATAGTCTATTTGAGTTGTCAATGTGGAGTAGGCTGATGTAAGCATTTTGTGTCATCCCAAGCAGCTAAGTTGATTGAGGCTTATGGATAGATGATGATGAGTTTTCCATTATAGTTGAAGTCTTATACAAATGAGTTTATAGGAGCATAGAAGTTGTGTGTTACTAGGCAAAAGGAAGAGGTTAAATTGTAAGAGTTGTGAAAAGTAGTTATGTACGCCATTAAGAGTAGCAAGCATAGAGGGATAGTTCCATAGAGACAAGAGGAAGCTAAGAGTGATTATCACTAGAAAAATTCTGAGTAGCTAGTCACAAGTATGTGACAATAGCATAATAGAAGAGTTTAAGACATTCTTGTAGATAGTGATTCCTCGATCATGTGGAGGTGTATGCTTATAGCCAAGTAGAGGAAATTGATTCGCAAACTTAGGGAGATGACCTTTGATCTAAGGGGGAGATGACATGAGAAACAGAAGTAGATCTTGAGTTTGATAGAGATGGGCTGATCGAGATGAGATGTCAGTTCTTATCATATCATACATTTCTTATTCTTCCATTGAGGTGATTCTCTATTCCCATCTGGTATATGACTGCCATGCCCATGGCCTAGTCTTATCTACCATTGTTGATTGTCATTCATGTTGAGTTGTGAGGATGAAAAGAGATGATTTCATTCATTAATTTTGATCTTACACCATGCATCTAAGAGTTCCCAATCCTATGTTGAGTGAGAAGAGACTTGAATTCTACACTACATATAGTTCTGTAAACTCAAAATGAGTCTCGATAGACAAGGGAGATTGTACTTTATTATGAATGTTCTCAAATAAGATTTCTCGATTGTATCATGCTAATGATCTTTGTTCCAAGCCTTTGAGTTCTCTGGATTTTCATTCATGATAGAAGTTTTGATGATATAGAGGTATGATGGTTGATGAGAGAGATTGAGAAGGAGTGAATGTGTCCTTATTGTGACATTGGTATGGTACTTGTGTCATCTAGGGATAGAGATAGTGAAAAGGGGAGAGATGAGACATTATATGTGCATTGGATAGGTAAGCGTATGATGGTGTGTCTTTGAGTGGGAGCTTATTGAATAATGGAGGTACAGTGTTAAGTAGGCTTGAAAATTCTAAGACATAGTTGAAGTGGTTAGAGTGATAGGCTTGAATGCGTGGTTGTTATTATGTAAGTGTTGATGACAGACTAGCAAAGACTTCATGATAATGAAGTAGTGAAGACGACTAGTGATCTTTTAAAGAAAGCCCCTGTGGAAGTATAGAGCTAAGTATTGAGGATTACTTTATATAAATATGATCATCTTAGGGATTACACCTTAAGGGTCAGAAGTAGTCTTGAATGGAACAAGAGGATGTGGATAGGTAGAGAGTTGAATAGGAGATATAAGCTTAAGTTGATGGAATAGAGGTCCATGAAAAGGAGCACAATTGAGATTAGGTGCTAAGCTTGATAGTTGTACATAGAGTCTAATGTATTGATGGTCCCATTCTCGATTAGAGTTGATGATTTTCTTCCTGAGTTTGAAAGAATGATTGTCTAAATGTTTAAACATTTCGAATTGATTATGTTTTGACGTTCCATTCATGCTTGATAGTGGAAATATCTAAGAGAATATCTCTACTGTCGATTATGAGTGATTTATGACTGTCCAGATAGTTGATTGAGTACTGAGAGGAGTCTTGATCGTTATTCATGCTAGATGATGAGAATTTTGAAGGTAATGTTCTTACACTTGACTTAATTGATGTTTCTATTCTTGAGTTGATGTGTTTATTCCTGAGTCTAAGTAAAATTTGTTGAGGTTAATGAGGAGTCAAGAGTTTGATTAGTTGATATGGGTATTGAAATTAGTCTTGAGTATATCCTTTCCTTGATATACACCTTTACTCATTATTCGAGGATAAAAGATTCCAAAGGGGAGATAATGTAACATCCGATAAAATTATCAAAATACCTCTACAGTACAAACATGTGCATAACGCATCTTTTCATGCCCCATTTGCGAATCTGAGCTGGATATGCAATCAGTATGAAAAATTGAGTGTAAAATGATCTCGGTCAATTTTTAGAGTCATTGGATCAAAAGATAATTTTTTGATCCGAAACTCAAAAATAGTGTTCATGTGCCCAAGGCATGACACGCTAGGACGCGGACCAATATTTGTGTTTTTTCAATTTTTTTCTATAGGATTGAAAAATTGATCGGAAAATGATTTATGAAAAATTACACATAAAACATATTTGACAAATGCGATTTATGTATATTTTCATAGAAAAATAGGTTTTCAATGCATTTTAAGTTTCAGTCAAAAATTATATATGTGCGCGCCCAGTCCGCGACACAGACTGGACATTTTTTAAGAAGAATTTTTCTATTTAGTTTGAGGGACATTATGGTCAATACTAAACCCCTCCTAAACACAAAGCATGATCAAATTAGGTTGTTTTGATGCATAAATATGGTCTTAGACCTCATTCTATGTCCATTTCTAAACCTTGAATGATTAGGGCTTGAGAGGAGAGAAGAAAAGAGAGAATCTTGATTGGGGGGAATTCAAAGAGAATTCTTGAAGATTGATCATTAAAGCTTCACTCCAGGTATGTAAGGCAAACTAAAAGCATGAGATTGTTCTCTTATGTGCCCCATAGATGGTCTTAAAAGAAAATTGAAAGTTCACGAATTTACATTCATAATTCTTGAAATCTATATTATTACATGTATTTTGGTGTATTTGATGATCATCATATACTCTTTTCTTGAACTAGATGTTTTTACATGAATTATTGCAGGAACGCTACTTATTATTTCATAAAGATTGCATGAACAAAGAGCAGGATTGAGTCTAGAGCCTTGATTGAGAATGTTGATAGAGATTGTGAATGTAAATGTGAGAATGATGATAGGTTGATAGTATTTGACAGTCCATGAGTCTTCATAAATGAACTCTAATGATTTATCTATTCGATTATTCCCTAATGAATGTTTTAAGCCTTAAGCTATTGATTGAGATGTTGATAAATGAGATGATGAAAGTCCCTGTGAGACTGATTGAATGATGAGTGCCTCCATGAGGCTGATTTGAGATGAGTTGATCGAGCCATATTAATTGGATTGATTGTCTTATGAGCATTGAGACGTGGGAGGAGAATCGAGCACCAAAAGAATAAGAGTTAATCCAACTCGAACTCGTCAAACTACGTAGGCAAATGTATGTGAGGATTAGGACCATCACATTGCATTATGTTGAGGTTCCTACTTGATAGAGTCCCCGAAACAATAACGGACTTGTTTGATTTGTGGGTGGTCCCTAGTGGATTCGATTCGTTCCCTATCTAGCAAGTATAGAAAGCTGTGGCAATAATGGTGGCTTGTTGTACGATCACTAGCTCATAAGTGATTATTGTCGGATAAGAGAAACTCCCAAAAAGTTCCCAATTTGAGCAGTGAGTCAAGATGAGATGAGATGTGACAAGATGAGTGGAGTCGAGATTTGATTGATGAGGTTTGACTAGTTGATGGGTCACTTGTCTACTCTTTATTCTAGCTTTAGATAGACATTTGGTATGTTGATTTGTTATTATTTTGAATTGATTATTGTTCCATATTATTTTACCTGTTTCTATTTCATTTAGCTATTTTACGTACTGTACATTCCATATACTGATGCCACTCACTGCTACATCATTTCATGATGCAGATATAGAGATTAAAGATCGTCAACAGGTGCATCATGAGGATCTGAGTAGTTGAGCTGATTTGGTGAGCCTTCCTTACTTCGGAGGATTATTACATTTATTTTCATCTTGCTTTTATAGTTACATTTGATTAGCCTTATTATTTCTTGAGTTGAGGTAGCTATGGGTCAGCTATTGGCACCGATTGGTCGTGATAGAGGCTTCACAGACTAGAGTCAAATGTTGATGTTAAGACTTATTGAGCTAGTTCTTTCTACTAGCCTTTATTTATTGATATTTTTTTAAACTAGATAAGATATGTCCATTATTTTCCTTAGTCTACTGCTGATTGTCTTTTGTTTATTTATTGAATGAATGTGATGAGGCCAAATGGTTCACTTAGGAACTAGCAATAGTCTCTGAATGCCGGTTGCATCTAGGGTACCCTTCGGGGCCGTGACATGGGTCTTCATGGTTGAAATAGGCCATGAATCAATCCCACATAACTTAGGTAATTAAGAAGAATTAAGAAGAAATTAATTGAAGAAGATGATCCTTCCTTAAGCTCCAAGCTAATCCTTTAATGGTTCACTTGAGAGGAGTCTTTTGATAAGAGAAGTTGAATATTCCAAGTGTAAAGGATGAATTTGAATCAGAATAGAGGAGTATAGGTATTTTTAGGGGTTTATGGTAGGTTAGAAAGTCATACACGACCCTTAGGAATAACTAAAATTTCAAGAAAGCCATTGATGAAATGAGCTTAAAAAAGTTATCAAGGGTCCCGTAATGAAGCCTCAAGGCTAGTGTGAAGTCACACAGACCATATCGCTATCCATGAAAACTTAGGGAAATTGTTCATTGACTAAGTTTTGAGACGATGATTCCATATTTAGAAATTTTTCAGGCTAACACCCTTACGGGACCCTACACGACCTGTTTAGTTGTTCGTATGTGAAGCGCCTTAGTAAAAAATGTAGCTTTCAAGCCCAAGGCTCCTGTCATGAGCCACCACACAGATAGTAAGGTATCAGTTAACTATCAAGGGCTTATTGAAGTATGCCTTAGTCTTGAACTCTGAAAACAACCCAAATAAAAAAAAACTCCCCGAAAATGTGCCTCGGAAGTGCCCAGAATTGTAACTTTAATATTTCTTAAAATCCATGCGTGATATCGAAAAATCGACTTCATATTCTTGATCAAGGGGTCAAATTGAGTGAAAATTGGGTCTAATTCCAATTTTTAAGCAACCGTATAAAAAATTTAGAAATTGCAAAATGTGATTTTCAAAGAGCAGTCTGCGCCCCTGGCTTGACGCGCCAAGGACGTGCTGCAGTATAAACATGTTGCTAGTTTTCTATCTAAGTCCAAGAGTATTTTGTCTTGGGCCTAAGTGTTCCATGCTTAAAAATACCTATAATTATCCATATTTTATCTTCATATCATGGAAGACATTCCTCGATACTCTTTCAAACACTTAGACAAATATTTCACCCTAAAACTCAACTTCCAAAACTCATCCCAATCTAAGGATTTCACCTGAGATTCAATTCTCCATCTAAAATCTTCAGCAAGTTATTCTTCAAAGTCAAGGTATGTTGGTTTCTACCATTGGGTCCTTTCACCCATGGTGCCCAAGCTTCCATTTCATCTAATTTACATACTTTTAAGTTAATTTTACATATGTGTCTATTATTATTTTTTTTGACTATGAACTATGTTGGGATTTTGTAAAAGTGTGGTTGTTTTAGCATGTTTTGAGCTATGAATCTTGGATCTAACTTGAGATTTGATGAAGGGTTTTGATGTATATTGTATGATGGTGTTACCAAGTATTGGTGGGATGATTTACTTCAAGATTTCTTGCATGATTTCACTCTTTAATTGCATGGTTTTACACTAGCATTATACATCCACCAAGTGTTTAATAAAATATCTGGATTATGATTCTTGAGTTGTTGAGAGCCTAATACTTGGCATATAAGATATATGACATTAAGATGATGAAAGTATGTTGTATATATGTTAATTTCATGATAAACTTCCATAGTGTTGTGAGTTGACCAAACCTAGCTCGAGAGGTTGTAGGCCCGAGTAACCATATTGAGGGGTTGGTACCTTGGTTGCCTATTATGGGGAGTAGTAGGCTCGTGCTACCATGATTGGGGGTATGTACCTTAATAACCATATCAAGGGGTTTGTACCTTGGTTTCCTAGTACGGGAGGTAGTAGGCCCGTGTAACCATATTGAGGGGTTTGCACCTCATTAACCATATTAAGGGGTTTGTATCTTATTAACCATACTTAGGGGTTTGTACCTCATTCGCCTCTCCAATGGGGTGGTAGGCCTTGGATATTCTATATTGATGGTCACTTGCTACAATGTATATTGTTCTATTTAAGCATGGCTCACTTCAAACATCCTTAATTCATGTCATATTGTTACTATGTTATCTACTGACTATGATATTGCATTTTGCCTATCTTGCCTATCTATTGTTATATTGTATCCTACATACTTAGTACATTCAAACATACTAATGCATACTTTATGCCTACATGATGTTAACATGTAGAAACCAGAGGCCCGCTTGATCCTCCTCCTCCTCCATGTGGCTAGTACGATTATTTCTCAACCTAGTTGGTGAGTCCTCCATTCTAGGGGAAATCTTTATGATTTCATCCTACGTACTAAGACTATCTTCTCTTATATATGTATTGACGATGAGGGTGAGCCTGGTTCCTTGTCTTGGCCCCCGCTAAGTATCTATATTTTAGAGATGTTGTTGGACATGTTATGTGTTAAGCTATGAGCTTTGACTCTATCATGACTCTAGATGTTTATGATATGAAAGTTGTCTTTTATTCTTGCTTATCCCTATTTACATTATATATTAAAAGGCTTGCTTGGGGCCCCTTTCGAGTTCCCCATACGCCGTGTTACGTCTAGGACCTAGGCTTGGGTCAAGATAAACTTGGTATTAGAGAACTAGGTTGTTAATAGTCCTCGAAATCCAACACACCACATTGATTATGGTCTTATTCATGGTTGTGTTGTGCACGACAACAATGAGTAAGAGGTTATGAAACATTTTAGAAAATGTTTCCCTCCTTCTTACTCTATGTTGTTCTATAGAAGTTAAGGTAAGGTTTTCCCCCCTAACTATTGTTCTTTGCTATGCTAGATCATGCCTAACACAAGAGGAAGAAGAGCCCGCACACTTGAGGAGCAACTGGCTCATGGAGAGCTTCGGGATGCTCTCACCTTGCTTGCACACTTTGTGGCTAATTAAGCCAACCAAGGGGCCCAAGCCCCTCATGCTCCTACTCCGGCATCTCGGTTGAGAGACTTTATGAGGATGAACCCACCGGAACTCTATGGGTCTAAGGTATATGAGGACCCTCGAGATTTCATTGATGAGGTCTACAAGGTATTTGCTATCACAGATATTAGGTCAGAGGAGAAGGCAGAGTTGGCATCTTACGAACTCAAGGGGGCAGCACAAATATGGTCCACCAATGGAAAGAAGAGAAGGGGATCAACAACGTGGTTCTATGAGAGGAGTTCAAGGTAGCCTATCTTAATTGATTCTTCCTCCTGAGCTTAAGGAGGCCAAGATGATGGAGTTTATGAATTTGAAACAAGGTTCAATGAGTGTGGGGGAGCATTCAATCAAGTTCAAACAACTCTCAAAGTATGCTCCGCACATGGTTGTCGATTCAAGATCTATAATGAATAAATTTGTGATGAGGGTATTTGACTTGGTGATTGAGGAGTGTCGGTCCTCTCGGTTGATTAGTGACATGGATTTGTTCCATTTGATGACCTATGTTGAACAAATGGAGGAGAAAAAGTTATGGAAGAGGACAAGTAATGAGGCCAAAAGGGCCCGTTTTGAGGTAAAGTTCCAAAGTCGCAAGGGTGACTGGTTTCATCAAGGCCAACGATCTTCTCATGCCCCCTATAGGAGATTTGATAATGTCATCCCAAGGGCCTAAGGTGATGGTGGTATTGATGTGTCTCCGAAGTGTTGTAAGTGTCATGCTGGCCCATGCTTGAGGAATACCGGTGCATGTTATGGTTGTGGCAAGATGGGGAATAAGGCAATAGATTGCCCTCAAAATTACAACAAAGGTAAGGATGTTCATCCTTAATACCGGGGTGGAAATGCAGTTCCTTTGGGGAGAGGTGGTCAACAGGGTAGTGCCCTAAGGCATAATTAGTTTTATGCTCTACGTGGGAGGCAAGGGGTAGATGAGGTGTCCGACATTGTTTCCGATATGTTAAAGTCTTTGATTTTGATGTGTATGTGTTGGTAGAACTAGGTGCCACTCTTTCTTTCGTTACTCCTCTTATCGCCAAAAAGTTTCATGTTGAGCCTGACTTATTGTGTGAGTCTTATGAAGTGTCTACTCCTATTGGTGCCTCTATTGTTGCTAGAAAAGTCTATAGAAATTGTCCCATTTGCATCTTGCATAAAATATTGCCTTGTAATCATGTTGAGTTGGATATGGTCGATTTTGGTGTTATTCTTGGGATGGATTGGTTGCATGCATACTATTCCTCTATCAATTGTAGACCCATAGAGTCATTCCAATTATCAAATGAACCCGTCCTTGAGTGAGAGAGTAAAAATATGGTGGTCAAGGATAGATTCATCTCTTGCATTAAAGCCCATAAGTTGATTTGTCAGGGGTGTCTTCACCATCTTGTGAGGGTTAGGGATGTGGAATCAAGGTCATTCCTATAGAGTCAATTCTGATTGTAATTAAGTTCCTTGATGTCATTCATAATGACTTTCCCAGTGTTTCTCCCGAAAGATTGTATAGACCTCCTCTCGATACTCGACCTATTTCTATTTCCCCTTACTATATGGGCCCGACAATATTAAAGGAGTTGAAGGAGAAATTGAGGGATTTGTTGGAGAAGGGTTTTATTAGGCCTAGACAATCACCTTGGGGTGCACTAGTGTTGTTTGTGAAAAAGAAGGATGCGTCTCTTAGAATGTGTATTGACTACTGACAACTTAATAGGGTCACCATGAAGAATAAGTATCCTCTTCCAAGGATTAATAATTTGTTTGACCAATTTCAAGGGGCTAGTCACTTCTCTAAGATTAATCTTTGGTCTGGGTATATCAATTGAAGGTGAGGGAGTGTGATATTCCAAAAATGGCCTTCCGGACTAGGTATGGGCATTATGAGTTTGTTGTTATGTCTTTTGGGTTGACCAATGCACCAGCTATCTTCTTGGATCTTATGAATAGAGTCTTTAAACCCTACCTCTATTAGTTTGTTGTGGTCTTCATTGATGATATATTGATCTATTCTCATAGTGAGGAGGAGCATGTGACTCACTTGAGGGTAGTATTGCAAAGATTGAAGGAAGAGAAGTTGTATGGTAAATATGTGAGGTGTGATTTCTGTTGAAAGAGGTTGCCTTTCTAGGTCATGTAGTGTCGGGGGATGGTATTATGGTGGATCCTAAAAAGATGGATGTGATTAGAAAGTGGCTTAGACCATTTACCCATCGGATATTAGGAGCTTCTTGGGCTTAGTGGATTACTACGGGAGATTTGTAAATGGGTTCTCTTCCATTGCTTCTTCCATGACTAAATTGACTCAAAAGAAGGCTAAGTTTGTGTAGACCAGTGAGTGTGAAAAGTGCTTCCAAACCTTGAAAGATATGCTTGTGTCCGCTCCTATTTTATCTCTACCGAAAGGGCTGGAAAGGTTTATTCTGTATTGTAATGCTTCCCAGGTTGGTCTAGGTTGTGTTTTGATGCAAAATGGTAAGGTCATAGCCAATTCCTCTAGGAAACTCAAAAATCAAGAAAGGAATTATCCTACTCATGACCTTGAATTAGTTGTTGTGGTATTTGCTTTGAAAATTTGGCATCATTATTTATATGGAGTGCATGTTGATGTGTTTACTGATCATAAGAGTCTCAAATATATGTTCCCTCAAAAGGATCTCAACTTGAAGCGAAGAAAGTGGTCAGAACTTCTTAAAGATTATGATATGAGTGTGCATTATCATCCCAGTAAGGCTAATGTTGTGGCGGATGCTTTGAGCACTGTGTCTATGGGTAGCCTAACTAATGTTGATGGTGGGGGCATAGAGGTGGCTAAAGAAGTCTATCAGTCGGCTAGATTGGAGGTTAGGTTGGAAGAGGTTGACAATGGGGGCATTGTGGTTGTTGATGGTTCAAAGTCTTCCTTGGTTGATGAGGTGAAAGCAAAACAAGATCTTGATCCCTCCTTGTTAGAATTGAAGGCCTTTTTCAAGGAGGGCAAGGTGGAGGTTTTCTCCTAAGGGGGAGATGGTGCCCTTAGGTACCAAAGTAGGTTGTGTGCACCTTGTGCTGATGACTTGAGGAAGAAGATCCTTGACAAGGCTCATAACTCTTCTTATTCTATCAACCCCGATTCTACCAAGATGTATAGAGATTTGAGGGATGCATATTAGTGGGAAGGTTTGAAGAAAGACATAGCCAAATTTGTTTTCGGTTGTCATATTTGCCAACAAGTCAAAGTCAAACATCAAAGATTGGGTGGCCTAACCCAAGACATAGCGGTTCCTACTTGAAAGTAGGAAGAGATTAATATGGATTTTGTGGTTCGGGTCGCCTAAGACTAGAAGAGGTTTTGATTCTGTTTGGATTGTGGTTGATCAGATGACAAAGTCAGCTCATTTTCTACTAGTTAACACCACTTATGGGGCCGAAGACTATGCTAAATTATACATTCATGAGTTGGTGAGATTGCATGGGGTGCCCTTGTCTATCAGATCAGATCGTGGTGCTCAATTTGCTTCACATTTTTGAAGGTCCTTCCAAAGGGGTCTTCGAACCAAAGTAAAGCTTAGTATGACCTTTACCCCTCAAAAGGATGGTCAAGCCGAAAGAACTATTAAAACTCTTGAGAATATGCTTAGGGCTTGTATTTTGGAGTTCAAAGGTACTTGGGATGATCATCTTTCATTGGTTAAGTTTGCTTATAATAATAGCTATCATTCTAGTATTGGTATGGCTCCTTTTGAGGCCCTCTATGGTAGACGTTGTAGATCATCGATTGGGTGGTTTGAAGTGGGAGAAATGGCTTTTTTAGGTCTGGATCTGGTTATAAATGCTATGGAGAAGGTAAGGATGATTAGAGAAAGGTTGAAAACAGTCCAAAATTCCTATGTCGATGTGAGAAGAAGAGAGCTTAAAGTTAAAGTTGGTGACTGGGTCTATTTGAAGGTGTTACCCATGAAGGATGTGGTTCATCTTGGTAATAAGGGTAAACTAAGTCCAAGATTTGTGGGTCCTTATAGTGTGATGAAGAGAATTGGTAAGGTGGCCTATGAGTTGGAATTCCCTAGTGAAATGGAATTGGTTCATCTGGTCTTCCATGTGTCTATGTTGAGGAAGTGTGTGGGTGACCCTGATGTTATTCAGCCTCTTGATGTTGTGGGGGTAATTGAAGACAATTTTACATATGAAGAGGTTCCAATAGAGATCTTGGATAAACAAGTGAGGAGGTTGAGGAACAAGGATGTTGCTTTCGTTAAATTCCTTTGAAGGAATCAGCAAGTCGAAAGTGCTACATGGGAGGCCGAAGCGGACATGAAAAAACAATATACTTATCTCTTCCATTGTACTCAAGCCTAAGGTACTAATTCTAAGCCTTTTATGTGATTTCATTCCTTATGTTTCAGTCTCTATGTCATTTGCATGCACTCATGTTTATGTTGACAAGTTCACGATGATTTTGACGCTTATGTTGAAATTTTGAAAATGGTGTTTTAAGCGTATTGTTGCATTCTTGTTGGGGATGATCTCTTTATAATTACTCTTCTCATGTACATCTCTTTGACATTCGGGAAGGAATGTTCCCAATGGAGATATATTTAAATGACCCAAAAAATTTTGTCCAAAAATGTGCCTCAAAAGTGTCTGGAATTGTAATTTCTATATATCTCAAAATTTGGGCGTGATATCAAAAATCTGACTTCATATTCTTGATCCGAGGGTCATATAGAGTGGGGAATGGGTGTGACACCGATCTTTAAACAATCCTATAAAAATTTGAAAATCACAAAATGAGATTTCTAGAGAGCAATCTGTGGCCTTGGTGTGACATGACAAGGGCGCGCTACAATGTAAAAATGTTGCTAGTTTTCTATCTCTGTCCAAGATTTTTTGGTCTTGGGTCTAAGTATTCCCATGTGTAAAAATACCTATACTTAGACATATTTTACCTTAATATCATACAAGACATACCCCAATACTCTTTCAGACACTTAGACAAATATTTCACCCTAAATCTCAAGACCCAAAACTCTTCCGGATCTAAGGATTTTACTCAAGCTTCAAGTATCTATCTCCAATCTTCATCAAGTTATTCTCCAAAGTCAAGGTATGTGGGTTTTAACCAATCTTAAAAGGTGAGCCCGGTTGCTTGCCTTGGCCCTAGCTAAGTATCTAAGTTTTGGAGGTGTTGTTGGACATGTTATGTTTTATGCTATGAACTTTGACTCTCTCATGATTCTTGATGTTTATGATATGAAAGTTGTCCCTTAGCCCCGTTTATCCCTGTTTACAATCTCTTGTTGTATTTTATTGCTTCCGCTACTAAGGATGTGTGGATATGTTCAAAGGCTTGCTTGGGGCCCCTTTCGGGTTCCCTATGAGTCGTGTCACATCAAGTTCCTAGGCTTTGGATGTGAAAAACTCCACCATGAGCCTAAGAACAATACACACAAGGCCTAGGGCTACCTCAAGACACCTTCACATAGCTCGTGACTAGCACATGGCTTGTGGAGGTGGTCTTGTGGTGTCACCTTGGTCAAAAACTTTTTGAAACCAAATTTCAATGCACCATTAAGGCCGTACAAATTCTAGATTCTTACATGAGTACTTGAAACTTATCTAAAGATATGTTTTGTATGATTGAGTTGTATATAGAGACATTATGGATTGCCTTACATATATTCTATAGTAACTGTTGAGAGTAATTGATATACATCATATATGTATATTTTTTTTGTACTGGAACTTTTCTGAGTGCAGGTGTGTAGTTTGGCGGTATATGGTTTGTGCGAAAGGAGTATTTTGTTTTGTATGTTTTACTTGTGTTTAAGTCTTGTTGTAGAGTACCTGTTGTTTGGTGCTCATCCCTTTGCGACATGTTTTGTAGCTTGTGAGCCCATTCTACCTTCTTAGACTTTTTTTCAACTCAAGATCGAGATTTGGGATTTCTTGAGAGGTACTTTCTTGTCTCTTAGGCAGACCCTCAAAGATTCTTCACTTTGTCATGTTCTCTTTGAGGCTTATACATGTGACACCAGTCTTGTACCTTCTTTGAGTATTGCTATTTAGAGGCTTGTACTTTGACACCTGTCTTAGGATGGTATATAGGCATGATATTCTAGTGTTTATCCTATCTTTAGATTGTATCTCTTCCAATTTTGGTTAAATATATATTGACTTGATCAAGTTTGGCTTTCTCTTCTTGGTGAGTTAAGCAAGTGCCATCACACCCATTTTTGGGTCGTGACATAAAGACCTTCAATATACTTGTAACCACATTAGGAATTTCTTCCACCTCCTACCTAACATCTTTGGATATAATCTATTATTGTATTCACCACCATATTGTTGGGACCTCTATTTCCCTTGACCATCTGAAACAATCTATCCTTAGGGATGACATTCTTAACCTATGTTTGCCATATTTTAATACTTGCATAGTTTATGGCCCAATTTATCTCATCCATACCAAGCACCATAACCTTCCAAACACCTACATAGATCATTCTTCCCACAAGTAGTATACCTTGGAAAGCCTTGTCCACCACATACTTGAACCCTAGGGTATGGCATCCTATCCCTGTCAAATCTCTAATTGATGCCTGAAATGACACTTGGCGTTGGAACCTTTGGCTTGTTAAGAATGGTCATTTCTACCACCTAATTCAGAATTGGAGAACACACCTTCAAACTAGACTCTCTTGAATCTCTCATCCTCTTCTTCTTGAGTTTTCATCTTGAATTTTCTTGACATAAGTCATCAGCCGAGAGATGCCTATCTCCTTCACAAACATGGCAGTCTAGTAGTTTTGACAACTAAGTTTGATATTTTTGAAGTGAACTTCTTCATTCTGGCATAGGGATCAGCAACCAAAGATGGAGCATATTTTCAAAGCTTCATGAACTTGAGGGTATACTCCCTCATACTTATATTTCCTTGCTTGATATTGTTATATTCAATCAGTGTTGCTTCACTAAGCTCAAGTGGGAAGAAATAGTCAAGAAAATCAAGATTGAATTCTTCCCAACCGATCAGACCTTTATCCACCCTCTTAGACACCCATTGAGTGAACCATAGTTGGGCCACTCCCTTAAGTTGATATGCTGTCAATTTTGTTTTTTCTACTGAAGTCACTCCAATAATATCCAATTCCTTGTACGGCTCATCAATGAACTCTTAGGAATCTTCATCTATCTTCAAACCATGGAACCTAAGAAGGCTTATCCAACCCAAATCCCTTACCTTAGCTGTTAGAGTATACACATGATGGAGAGGAGAACCCACACCTTATTCAGTCTGGGTAGCCATAGCCCAAACCAACATAGTGATAACGGTACAGAATCTGGTATTGGTGCCTTGCTCTCCAAAAAGGTCATGAGAAACTTGATCCTCATTAGCATGTACTTTTCTTGGCTCAGGTGCTCTTCTTAGAGGCATTTTCTGAGCAACACAAACATTTGTTAGAATTAGGAAGCCTTTGGACACATTCTCTGGCATGACATAAACAATGAAAAAGGTGAAACATTTCCCAAAACGCCTCGAAGTCTATTATTCATGGATGTAGCATGCTTTACGTCCATGAATAAGACTTTACTTGACACAATATGTTGAACTCTCAAGGACACTTTAAAACCCAGGGATATGGTACCAAATTTGTCATAACCCAAGCTAGATTTAGGGTGTAACATGGCAAATGAGATCCTCGAGGGAAACCCAAAATAACCTACTTAGCATATCATAAGCACAAGGTAATAAGAAAAAATACATAAGTAGAAGCTACGATATAATCATAACTACATAGGAGGTACAAGTTAAAAAGTAATACATCATGCGCTACAATCCTCTAAATCATAGACATGGTGAGCACAAATATGTGTCTTGAGGTCACCCTCAATGAAAACTAAAATACAATCTCAACATAACATATAAGCTAGTTGAAAGTAGGATCCGCCCCTTAAGCAAAAGGACACACCTAATCTGACTCTGATAGTAATCTAAATCTATCCACAAGGATGAGGAGGATATTCACTTGCACCTACATTGTGATACCATGTAGGCATAAAGTATACACTAGTACATTTGCATGTACTAAGTATGTGGGCTTGCAATACAATATAGTAAATAATATGGACCACTGCATAATAGTGATATATGAGCAAGAGCATATATGCATAGAATTAAAGTATAGAAGGTATCATCATAGCAATATGTATGAGTGTCATGATGCATGATATCAAAGTACATCAACATATGTCAAAATGTCATTGAAATCGACAATAAGACCATGTGGGTTATAATATAGAATATCAGTATTGCCCCTATATTAAAGAAAAGTGAGCCTACTTGCTAATGTCGGACTCTACATGTCATATCATAAGCTATGTGGATCTACTAGCAATTCATATTAGAAAATATCATCATTCCTATAGGGTCACATAGGTATGGGAAAATAGAATCCACCAAGGTCCTTTTGGTGCTAAGTCAACATCCCAGGTATTACATAATACATACATATAGTCATACTTGTCATAAAGCAAACAAAAGTCATCACAATTCATACTTGTATAACATCATATCAAACTTGATCATAGTCTCATAGTTCAAAACAGCATGCATAGGAGTAGCTCATTTTATGCTAGGATCCTACGTCGCCTTTCGAAATCCAAAATTTGTCCGTCAGCACTCTAGGTCAACCTTAAAGTCCCAAAATCCCCTACTAGGGTCCTAGGTCGCTTCGTGGAATCCTGAATCTCCCCATAGGGATCCCATGCCAACCTGAAGGTTCTAAATTCCCTATTCATAGCATATTAGGGTCCTGGATCACCTTTTAAGATCCTGAATCTCCCTATCGGGACCCTAGGTCAACCTCAAGGTCCTAAATTCCATATTCATAATTATATGCTTGATTTAAAATCATATATATGCATGATCATGTGATTAGAAATAGGAATATAGCATGGGTTCATAAGTACAAAATTCAAAATAATCATAATTTTGTAGATTCATAATCATTGATATGAAGATAATTTGAATCATAATTGAAGTTACCGATGCATGATTTCCGTAATCATCATGGCATAATTGAATAAATCTTATGTCATTTAAGTCAAGTGAATTTGAAAATAATTCATGCATATTTCAATATATAAACATAATATATATCATAATAGTATTATTTGAAAATAAAGTCATGAAAACCATAAGTTGATCATACTTGAGAATAGAGAAAATACTGGAAAAATAGGTTGGACTCCATAGGTGAAAGGTACCTAGGAATGAATCCCACATAATGTAAGGACTCATACTTTGTATGACCTGAATGGAGCTTGGAATTTGGTTTTTGGAATATTTTTTACCAAGGTGATGCCTTACGGGCACCTCTACAAGCTATGTGACTCATCCCAAGTCATGTGGAGGGGCCTTGAGGTGGCCCTTGGCCTAATGTGTAGAGTGTTGGCATAATGTGGAGTTCAAGACCAAGGCACATATCATATGAACCCCACATATCCATGTAAGGCATCGCTGGCAGTGTGGTGGACCGTGTAGAAGTCCTTGAACTTTTCAATCCACATTTTGGACAAGGAACTTCACACATGAACCTTTCATGAACCATATAACCCTTCACGGTCCATGAAGCCCTCCGTATAGGCATTGGTATAAAAATTTTATAAGTATCGAGTCACCATCTCGGAACTTCATTAATGGATCTAAGTGAAGCTTCATCAGAGGCCACACGGTATCAGAGGCCACACGGTCCATGCGATCTCTCACGAGCAGTGAAACCCTTTATATGGGTGTTCATGTGCAATTTTCTAAGTATGGAGTTCCATTGGCTAAGCTTTTCACAAGAACTAATAAAAGGATCAATTTTAAAAAGTCATATCTCTTAGCACAAAAAGAACTAGGTAACCTAAAATCTACCAACTTGAAGCTCTTTGAATTAACTTTCCAACGCATCTAGTTTCACCTAATTTCAAATTCAAATCAAGAAGTTATGCTTGTTTTCATAAAGACAATCCACGTTGTGTTTCCTATGATTTGGCTAAGTGAGTTTTCACGGGAAGGTTCACAGTCTGTCTGACATAGTACGGAATGTAAGACCTTCTCAGGGGACCCCTGGCAACAATTCCTATTCCGTTTCATTTATGTACTTTTTTTTTATAATTATGGCTACTCCTAAGGGACATTTATGACTTCCTATTCTATCCTAAGACATCAAAATGACCTAAACTCTCCTTCTCTCATTCAAATTCATTCTCACACTTAGAATTATATTCATTCTCTCTCTTAATAATTCCCTAAGGTGAATATTGAAGGATTGTCTTGATGC
The DNA here is from genome assembly GCA_025774065.1 of Solanum ossicruentum. Classification (NCBI taxonomy): domain Eukaryota; kingdom Viridiplantae; phylum Streptophyta; class Magnoliopsida; order Solanales; family Solanaceae; genus Solanum; species Solanum ossicruentum. The sequence continues at coordinate 24,569 of JAOTQR010088775.1, forward strand.
TTAAGGATAGGATCTTCTTCTTCATCAAATTTCTTCCTATTTCTTCGACGGCTATCTAAGGTATGTAGGATTGATTCTTGGTCCCTTTAAACCAAGAAGACCCAAACCTTTTTACACTTGATTTATGGAATTTAAACTTACTTCAATTATGGGTTTTGAAGATTATTGTTTATTAAATTCAGTTGAAGTATGGGCTAGACTTTATTGTTGATTTCAACTTGATATAAGCCCTAATATGCTGAATTACATGAGTATTATGAAGATTTGAAGGCACATTGTCCCTCTAAAGTTTGATCTAAGCATGGGTAATCAATATTATTATTTGAATGTGAATTTTAATTATGGGTTTACTTGAATTTCATATTACATTGTTGATTTTAGATTGAATCTCTATTATCCATGCTAATCTCACATCATTCATGGCATGTGCATTCATAAGCATGGGATTTTATGAAAATTATGAAATGGGTTAAGCCTAATCATGTTTATGTATATGATTTTGATAAGATTATGATTATGACAAAAATGTGATTATATAAATATCTATGATATTGGCTCTTTGAGCTTATTGGGTGTTTACACCTGATTTGGAATTGTGAATGTGCTATTATTATGCATGAAAAGTATGATATGAAATATGATTTGGATTTTGAGTCCAAGTATGAATAATTATGAATATGTTTTTCTGTTAAGCCTAAGTATGCATTAAAATGATTTGAAAGGACTTGCATTTCTTTTGAAAGCATGTACATATGTATGTATTCTTGTGGGATGATAAATTAGCACCGATGAGATTTAAGTTGTTAGAGCTATCCCCAAAGGTCCTCTTCCTTTCTCTTGAACTATGTGCCAGCATAAGTATTTGTCTAAAGTAACCCTCACTGAAATGGGAGACCCGTAAGGTATGGTTACAACATTGATAAGATATTATATGATATTAATTAAAAATTCTACTCAAAATGAGAGGTCGATACAGAAGGTTATTTTTCTGAAATGGGAGGCTCATATGGAGAAATATGATTTACCTTTGGCAAGTAGACCACCTCTTTTTCAGTGTGGGGATAACATCGCGATTTTAAGTAATAACTCACTTGTTCTTATATATCGATTGAGGTCTCATCCCTCTCTTTATATAAGTTTTATGCATTTCACGCATAAGGATTTCATGACATATTGTTATATACACTTCTTTGGATATATACTTCTTTATATATTATGTGCCCTTACCATCTAACATTGAATGTAGGTTTAATAAGTTCATATGCATTACATGTCCACATACTTAGTACATATAAATGTACTAATGCATACTTTTCCCTACATGATCTAACCATGTAGGGATCGAAGACTACCTTCATCCACCGTTTGACAGCTAGATCGTATTGAGGAATTTGATATGGTGAGTCCTATCTTCCAAGGACAAGCCACCATTTCTCTATCTCTGTTGCTTCCATTTATGTTATTTACTTTAAGGGTTTACCTAGGACATATCTTGGCTCCAGTACTATCTTATGAATGGAGGCATTGTTGGACATTTTGTAGACTCTTGTTTAGTTGTATGTTATATGTTGTCATTTAGAGTTTATAATTATGGTTATCTATTGGGTATGGTTATTGTGAATTGTTTATGAGTATTGACATGGTTTTATGATGTGGAAATGTGGAAGATCCATCGTCCCGAATTGCCCTCATAGAGTGAGTCATACTTACCTGCCCCTTAGATTTTATGTGCTAATGTGTTATGTGAATCCATATTACTCTCTATATCTATGACATCCCCATAGTATGAGTCCTACTTTCCCATCCCATAGAACTATGTATCTGTTATCTTTAATATGTTTTTGAAACGATGATGTGAATGTGAATACTTTGAGGCTTGTTTGGGTACTCTTGGGTTCTATTCACCATGATACTCCTAGAACCTAGGTCCGATTCATGATAGAGATAGTATCAGAGCACTAGGTTTATACATTGTCCTCGGAGTCCAATATGCCATGTCAAGTGGAGTCTTATTCATGGGTGTGTCTACAAGGCATTTTAGGAAATGTTTCAACTTTTTCATGATTCATATCATGCCATGGAGCGTGTCTTAAGATTTTCTATCTCCTTCCCTCCCTACCGAATAGGGAGAGTTACTTTGGGCCCATAATACAATCCAGGCAAGGAAGATGTTGTAGTTAATCTTATAAATGAGGTCAAAAGGTAGTTGGTGAAGGATTTTCATCTTTTGAAAAGATTGGGGAAATTGGGTTGAGTGAATCTAATGATGATTTCATTCATGTTCAAAATGGGGCTGATTATTCTATGGTTGTTGATGTCAAGGTAAATCAAGACTTAGACCCATCATGGTTGTATTAAAAGGGTTAGTTGCCAAAACTAAGATAGAGGTTTTCTCCCAAGGAGGAGATAATATAACTCGCTACCAAGATTGATTATATGTTTTGGACGTTGATGGTCTTAGATAGATAATCATGAGTGAAGCCCAAAACTCTCATTGTTCCATACATCTGGGATCCACCAAAATTTATCGAGACTTGAGGGAAATGTATTGGTGGCATAGTATTAAGGGACATAGCTAGATTTGTATTTGAATGTTCTAATCGCCAATAAGCGAAGGTGGAACATCAAAAGCCTGATTGTTTGGCCCAAAACATTGAAATGCGTACTTGAAATGAGAAAATGAGAATGTGGACTTTGTGATTAGGTTTCCCTGTATCGGAAGCAATTAGATTCCATGTAGGTAATTGTTGGAAGAATTACCAAATCAGCTCACTTCTTATTGGTTGGGACTACTTTCAATGTTAAGGACGATGCGACATTATATATTTGGGAGTTGGTTAGGCTGGATGGTGTGCCTACTTTTTATTGTATCAGATTGTGGTACCCAATTTACTTATCACTTTTGGAAATCATTTCAAAAAGGCGCTTGGCACTAAGGTGAAGTTAAGTACCATTTTTCTTCCTCAATCCGATGGACAAATCAAAAGGACAATTCAAACCTTTGATGACATGTTGAGGGCTTGTGTGTTAGAATTCAAAAGAAATTAGGGTGATCATCTACCACTAATTAAATTTTGCTTACAATAATAGCTTTCATGCTAGCATTGGTATGACACTATTTGAGGCTTTGTATGGTAGGAAATGTAGATCTTCGGTGGGGTGGTTTAAGTTAGGAGAGATGGCTTCGATTGGCCAGGATTTGGTATTGGAGGTTGTAGAGTAGGTGAAGTTGATTAGGGAGAGGTTGAAGGCAGCCCAAAGTCTCCAAAAGTCCTATTCAGATGTTAGGAAGAATGAACTTGAGTTTCATATTGGTGATTGGGTGTATGTAAAGGTTTCATCTATGAAAGGTGTAATGCAGTTTGCTAAAAAGGGTAATTTAAGTCCCCGGTATGTAAGTCTTATGAGATTGTTGAGAGGATTGAGAATGTGGTCTATAGATTGCATTTGCCTTCGTATTTGAGTTCTATTCACCCGATTTTCCATATATATGTTGAAGAAATTGATTGATGATCCTAGTACAATTATCCCTTTGGAAGGTATTGAGATTGAGAGAACTTAACTTATGAAGAGATTCCTATTGAAATTTTGGATAGGCAAATAAAAGGCTTCATAAAAATAATATTACTTTAGTTTAAGTGCTTCGGAGGAACCAACATGTTGAAAGTGCTACGTGAGAGTGGAATCAAGTATGATGCGATGATACCTCTATACTTTCCAATCTACTCAAGCCTGCAGTATTAGGTTCTTCCTATTGTCTATGGTCCTAACTTTCACTCTTGAGTTTCATAACATGACATGCATACATGTGCATGAAAAATGATTTAAAGATGTTTTGAATGAGTTAAAGAGGTTTTGATATGAGTTTTTATGACTTTCTGGTTTTCAAATGATGAAATATGCATTGTTTTCTTGTGTTTGGATGTCTCATGCTCAAGTCAAGCCTTGTTCTAGCACATTCGAGGATGAACGTTCCCAAGGAGGAGATAATGTAATGACTCGGCCATTATATGACCTTAATGGAGCTTGGAATTTTGTCTCAAAACATTTTTTACTAATGTGACACCTTACAGGCACCTCCACAGGGCGTTTGAATCACCATGGGTCATGTGGAGGGGCCTTGAGGTGGCCATTGGCCTTGTGTGTAGAGTGTTGGCATTAATGTGGAGTTTAAGACCAAGGCATACATCACATGAACCCCACACAGTCCGTGTGAGGCTTTACTAGCCATGTGGTGGACCTTGTGGAGGGCCTTGGCCATGAAAATCCCCCATTGTGGCCAAGGCACTTCACACATAGACCTCTCACGGACTGTAAAACCGTTCACGGTCCGTGAAGCTATTTGTATAGGCATTGGTGTGAAAATTTTTTAAGTATGGGATCACAGTTTGGAACTTCGTTGATGGAGAAGTTTTCTAAGTGAAACTTCATAGGAGGACACATGGTTCATCTGACCTCTCACAAGTTGTGAAGCCCTCTATATGGGTGTTGGTGTGTAATTTTCTAAGTATGGAATTCCATTGGCTAAGCTTTTCATAAGAACCTATAGAAGGGTCAACTAGATCTCTTAGCACAAAAAGAATTGGGTGGCCTATGACCTACCAAATTGAAGCTCTATGAATTTGATTTCCAATGCTTCCAGTTTTACCTCATTCTTAGTTCGGATAAAGAAGTTATGTCAATTTTAGTAAAGCTCATCCACATTGCATTTCCTATGATTTGGCTACGTGAGGCTTCACGGTCTGTATAACCTTGTACAGACCGTGAGACCTTCTCACACGACCCCTGGCAACAATTCTTATTCCATTTCATTAGTGTTTGTTTTTTGTAATTATGGCTACTCCTAAGGAACTTTTATGACTTCTGATGCTATCCTAAGATATTTAAATGACCTAAAATCTCTTCTTCATATTCAAATTCATTCTCACACTTAGAATTTTATTCAATCTCTCTCTCTCTCTTAAGAATTCCCTAAGGTGAACATTGAAGGATTTTCTTGAAGCTTAAGAAAAGGGTGTTCTTCTACATCAAATTTCTTCATATTTCCTCTTAGTTAGCTAAGGTATGTCGGATTGATTCTTTGTCCCTTTCAACCGAGAATACTCAAACTCTTTTATACTTGATTTATGAAATTTAAGCTTATTTTAATTATGGGTTTTGAAGATTATTGTTTATTAAATTCAATTGAAGTATGGACTATGTTGTATTGTTGATTTTAACTTGCTATAAGCCCTAATATGTTGAATTACATGAGTATTATGAAGATTTGAATATGCATTATCCTTTTAAAGTTTGATCTAAGAATGAGTAATAAATATTATGATTTGAATGTGGATTTTACTTACAAATTTACTTGAATTTTATATTATATTGTTGATTTTAGATTGAATTTATATTGCCAATGCTAATCTCACATCATTCATGGCATATGCATTCATGAGCATTGGATTTTATGAAAATTATGAAGTTGGTTAAGCCTAATTAGTAATTATGTTTATGGACATGATTTTGATAAGATTATGGTTATGGCAAGAATGTCATGACATAAATGTCTATAATATTGACTTTTTGAGCATATTGGGTGTTTACACCTCATTGGAAATTATGCATGGACTATTCCTATGCATGAAAAGTATGATATGAATAATGTGGCCTTTGAGCCCAAGTATGAATGATTATGAATATGTTTGATTTTTAAGTTCAAGTATGCATTGAAATGACTTGTATCTCTTTTGAAAGCATGTACACATATATGTATTCTTGTGGGATGATGAATTAGCACCGATGAGATTTGAGGCATCAGGGCTATCCCTAAGGGTCCTTTTGCTTTCTTTTGAACTATGTGCTAGCATATGTATGTGTATAAGGTAACCTTCACTAAAATGTGAGATCCATAAGGTGCGGTTACAACATTGATATGATATGATATGTATTAAAAATCCTATCTGAAATGGGAGACCGGTAAGGAAGGTTACGTCTCCAAAATGGGAGACCTGTAAGGAGAAGTATGATTTACTTTTGGTAAGTAGACCACCTCTTTTCGTGTAGGGATAATATTTGGATTCGAAGTAATACTAGCTTGGTCTTCTATGCCGGTTGAGGTCTCACCCCCTCTTTATATAAGCTTTATGCCTTTCATGCATCTTGGATTTCATGACATATTCTTATATACTCTTCTTTGGAGATATACTTCTTTCTATATTACGCCCTTGCCATCTAACATTGAATGCAGGTTTAATAAGTTCATATTCATTGCATGCCCACATACTTAGTCATTCAAATGTACTAATGCATACTTTTGCCTACATAACCTAATCATGTAGGGACTGAAGACTACCTTCATCCACCGTTTGAAGGCTAGATCTAATTTAAGACATTTGTTGTGGTGAGTTCTACCTTCTAAAGACAAGTCACGATTCCTCTATCTAAGTTGCTTTCTTTTCTATTATTTACTTTTAGGATGAGCTTGAGACATGTCTTGGCCCCTATCCTATCTTATGATTAGAGGCATTGTTGGACATCATGTATGGATGTATGTTATATGTTGACATTTGGAGTTCATGATTATGGTTATCTATTGGGTATGGTTATTATGAATTGCTTATGAGTATTGACATGGTTTTGTGATGTGGAAATATGGAAGATCCTAAGTCTTGAATTGCTCCCATAGAGTAAGTTGTACTTACCCGCCCCTCAATTCTTGTGTGCTAATGTGTTATGTGAGTCCATGTTACTTCCTATCCCTTAGAACTATATGTTTACTATCTTTAATATGCTTCAACCGATGATGTGAATATGAATACTTTGAGGCTTGTTTAGGGACTCTCGGGTTCCATTCCCCATGTCATTCCTAGACCCTAGATCTAGATCGTGACACATACCTTAAGAAGAATTGAAGAACTAAAGATGAATTTGAACTGAAACATGAGGGTTCTTGAATGAACTCTACACTTGAGCTTAAGAGAAGACTTGATAGTGATTTACAAGAGAAAATTTGACTCTAAATGTTTGAGGGGTGATTGAAAGACTTAGGATAAGTTAGGATAGCATTAGGAGGCCATTTTAGTCTAAAAATATCCAAAAGAAGTTCAGAAATTAGAAAAAAGACCTAAATACACTCACAAAAACATACTTGAAAAACTGGACAATGCACATTCAAGACACTTCATGAGTTGTGAAGTGCATATGGCTCATGGTGTGCACTCATGAAGTGCAAGGCTACTTGGACTGGGGTTGTGCAATGCCCACCACGGACCACTCCATGAGGTACGGAGTACACCATGACCCGTGGAGGGTTTTGTGGAGTGCACCCTCCACAAGGTAGTCCAAGATTTTCCCTAAAGCACCTTTCACGATCCCCTTCATGGGTAATGATGAGCACCTACTATCCGTGTAGAGTTCCATGAAGTGTACCCTAGTTCAAATTTTTAAGAAAATATATTTTTAAGCTTGGGTTCGATTTTTCGAAGTACGAGTCCTTATACTTATCCTAGGTATGCTTCTTGCCACACCTTCTTCACATCATTTATCTTGAGTATTATTTGTTATATCCATTATCCTATTACTTGAGCCATATTTTCCTTGTTTATATATTATTTATGCTTTCTTTATTTATAGAGCTCAGTCGGTTTATGCCTGGTGGATACCATTTATACAGTACTCATTTACACTTTCGCCCTTACAAATCATAGTGCGAGTCCTTGCTGTTGATTATTTGTTCATGTAGAGTTGTTGTGGATCTCAGGGATATGGGTGAGCTCTAGGTGTTTGGAGTTATCGATTTTCATTTTATTATTGTTTAGGTTAGTCTTTATTTTGTATTCAGAGATACGTCGTACTGTTGTTGTATTTTGTAAATGCTTTGTGCTCCTATTTTATGTATTAGAAGCTCGATTACTAATTGATGCCGGGTCTTGGGGTGGAATCCAGTGTGTTATTGTTCTTAATATCCTCTTTCTTCTCTTCACTTTATTATCTCTTCATGGTAATAACTAATATTAGAGTGAGATTGGAGATACTGTTGCAAATTGTGTCATTTTAAGTCCCTGTACTTTAGCACCGAAAGAAATAGTAAACCATCAATTCATTTTTAATTTCATCGCCACAAGTTCTGCGTAGATTTAATGTTGCTACATTCTTTAGTCTTTACCTATTGAATTTATGTATCGCCATAAATAAATAAAAAGAACAGTGTATGACCAATAAATATTGTTCCGGAAAAACATATGGTTCAATAATTTCAATTTAAGATATAAATCGTTGTATGTACAGTTTTTCTTTTCTTCTCTTCCAAGAGTTATAAGTTGACTTGTAAATATTTTAGTAATATTATCACACTTAATAAATATAACAAGGAGTTTAACGTACAAATATAACATACATTATCCAATTTTTAAAAAAAGAAATAGGACAATGTGTCAACTAAAATCTGTACGAGTGCATAACGTGTTGATTCTAACCACCAATTATTTATATTCTATAAACAGTTGAAGAAATGGAAAAGCTAGTTCGATAGTTCAACAAACAAAAGAATAATTAAATTTTGATATACAAGAGCCAGAAGTTATCAAATTACTTACTTGCTAATGCATAGCTAATACAGTGACCTCCATCCCCACAAACAAATTCAGCTTAAAACTTTTTCAAAAAATAGTTTTTTGTTCACTTTAACTGTTCATTATATTAAAAATAATTTATTTACTATTATATATTCACTTTAATATATTAAAAAGAATAATTTTTGAATTTTGCCATTAAGTTTGACTATTTGTTTTCTTTTAATAATTTCTCAAGTCCATTGAGACCATAGACCAGTTAATATAAATATTATGCCAAAATATATCTTTCATTTATTATTTTAGAAGGCTGTCATTACAACAGGGAGATATTTTGCAGAAATAATTTTTTTTCAACAGTAACATTTATTGTCAAAAAATAAAATATTTGCAATAGTTAAGTTAACGTCATTGTATCAAGAGTCATTAAAATTTTTAATATTATTTATGCATACTTGTTAGACCCCGTAATTATTTAATTAAGGATAACTATACAATTGGAAAATTTCGTTGTGGACGTCGGAAAATTTTAAGTTAAGTATAATTCCAGTGTTTGATTAGAGTATTAAATGAATATGGCGTACATAATTAAACTGGAGTTGGAAGTCCTCACTTGGATTAAAAATAGAAAAATTTGGAACCTAATTGATCAATAGGCAAAGATGGTGCCCTTATGTTGCAAATTTGAAAAGTTGGAGTCTATATATATGGGTTCTTGTTCTAAACAAGAACATACTAGTTCTTGACACTTAGAAAAAATTTAGAAGAAGAGAAGAATAAGAAGAGGAGAAGAAGAAGAGGAAGGAGAAAAACAAGTTTCCAATTCTTGTGCTATTATTTCTTAAGTGATCTAGTTATTAGATGGTGGATTGTGAGTTGGAGTTGTAGAAAGTTAGGAAGATAGATTAATTTTGGGAATGAAATAGCTATAG